>JXTB01000217.1:186021-218648 GCA_002914805.1 Parasponia andersonii | reverse complement strand
TGGCTACATGTGTTCCGTTCTGACAAAGAGGAGGATACGCGTGATCATGAAAAAGGAGATTTGGAATCTGACGGATCTTCGATTACTCAAACTACAAGGTTTATGACGTCACAGGGTCGCACGGTAATTAGAAGCTCCATTTTGTCCTAAAGAACTAATGGAGCTGGGGGGCAATTGTTGTGCGGTCTAAAATCCTAAGGTCGCATAAGTGTTATATGCGACCTCCTCTGAGAATGATGTATGCGACCTCTCCCGTGATGGTTATATGCGACCGCTTCCACAGGTTTTGTGCGACCTTCTCCGTATAGTTTGCCTTAACAAACAGGAAACCTATAAGAAGAGGGAAACACGCAAATACAATAAAGGAAACCTACAAGAAGAGGTAAGCAAGTAAATGCTGTGGAAGAAGCCTACAAGGAATGGGAAACTGAAGACTCCTATTTGCGATTAACTAGTTATCCGTTTTGAGTAATTATCCAATTACTTAATTGGATAATTATCCAGTTTTATGTTACCCAATTGTATAATTACCCGTTTATTCAATTAGGATCCTAGAGACATAAGGAACCTAGGGGGATAAGGTCACTACAATCTATATAAAGGGGGCTCTATGTTCCGAAGAGATCATCACAAAATCTGGGCAGAAACAAGTCACAGAAAATAGAAGTCAGAGCAAATATACGCTTAGGGTATTCCAAACTTTGGGTAGTCTAAGTCTTGAGCATTCTTCAATAGCTTTCGAGTATTGTACCCTTGAATATTCATCAATATAGTGAGAAAACAGTGGACGTAGGCTCATCTTTTTCAGGGCCGAACCACTATAAATCCCTCTCTCCTTATTTGCTTTGATTATTTACTTCAATTTACACAAGCCACATCTCTTAATTATTTATAAATTTATTGTTGATAAAACCTCCATCAACACCAAGCATCTTCTCCTTCCGCTCTTCGCTCCATAGGTCAGCAGTCTTCACCAACTTTTGAGAAACTCACAGATACATAATTACGCCCAAAAAAAGAGTAGGGATTATGCTTTAGATGTGATGAGAACATTCGGTAGGCCACCATTGCAAGAACAACACTCTACAAGTGCTCGTCATTGACGAAGAGTTCGACGATACTGATTCGGCAGCAACAGCCAGAGACCCAGCGGTTGAGGAGCCGCCGGGGGTTAGATGATATTGTGGAATTATCTCTACATTCTATGGCTGGCCTGACCACACCTAAGACCATATAGATCAAAGGCCAGATCGTGAAACAGGATGTAGTGGTGCTCATCGATTGTGGCGCTTCGCATAACTTCATCTCGATAGAGCTAGTCGACCGTTTAAGTGTTCCCATCCAAACCACTAGTGGGTACGACATGCTTACGGGTACGGGGCTTACTGTACAAGGGAAGGGTATATGCAAGGGGGTTGTGCT
This sequence comes from Parasponia andersonii, assembly GCA_002914805.1. Lineage (NCBI taxonomy): Eukaryota > Viridiplantae > Streptophyta > Magnoliopsida > Rosales > Cannabaceae > Trema > Trema andersonii. Next base: position 217,226 of record JXTB01000217.1, on the reverse strand, counting down.
GACACTCTAGAATATTGACATTGTGGAGGACTTCCTTCCACTGGAATTAGGCAGCTCTGATGTACTTTTAGGAATGAAATGGCTCAAGACATTGGCTAGCATGCACGTTAATTGGAAAGCTCTGTGCATGAAATTCAAAGCGGGGGATGTTACCGTCACGCTCTAGGGGGATCCAGGGTTGTGTAAATCCATGGTCTCTCTCAAGGCAATGAAGAAGGCTCTAAAAGACCAGGGCCATTGGGTCTTGTTGGAACAGGGCACCATGACAATGGAGCGTGATAGTGATGATTTGTCAATCCCTCAACCAGTGCAAGACGTCTTGCGTCAGTTTGAGTCGGTGTTTGATTGGTCGAACACATTACCGCCGAGCCGTTCTCATTACCATGCCATCCTCTTCTAGCCAGGCACTGCATCAGTCAGTGTTCGACCATACTATTACCCCCACATCCAGAAAGGCGAAATTGAGTGATTGGTTAAGAAGATACTCTTTGCAGGAATTATACACCCCAGTACCAGTCCATTCTCAAGCCCAGTACTATTAGTGAGTTAGAGGTTTTGCGTCGACTATCGAGTGCTCAATAAAGTCACAGTACCCAACTAGTTTCCCATACCAATCATTGATGAGCTCCTAGATGAACTACACAGTGCTGTGATGTTTTCCAAATCAACTAGAAATTTGGCTACCTTCAGATTAAAGTGAAGCCAGAGGATGTGCCAAAGATGCTTTCCGGACCCGTGAAGGTCACTACGAGTTCTTGGTCATGCCTTCCGACTTGACCAGTGCCCCAACAACTTTTTATGGTAAAGTTAAGTGTAGAATCTACTTAACAATGGGCTGAGAACAAAAATGAGAGATAAAAACGAAGAATGCATGGCAAGCATTGTTTTAGTAATTTTTCTTCCTACTTAATTTGAAGCTACTTATGGTGATAATATTTAACTAGAAAGAAGACTAAATATTCCTTGTATTGTTATAGCTAACTTTGTAATTTGAGAGTCAAGAGCTACTCCTACTCTGTCTCTTCGTTTGCTGATTGTGTTTTTTCTAGAAATATTGCTTGTGTGCATGTAGTCTCAAGATTAATAATTTCTAGTATGAATCTAACATGCATTTATATTTTTCCCTTTTAAATCTTACCATGCCTCTATGCTTAATATCATATTAAAATATTTGATGTGTTAAATCGATGAATTTACGTGAATCTGAATTTATTGCTATTTACCCTTGTATGTATACTCTTTATTTTAGATTGATTAGATATATGTTTGCTAAGTTCATCTTGTGGATATAATTTATTGCTTTTTGAGTTTATGGTATTTAATGTCATGTATTCTTAAATAATATTCATATTTTAGCCTTTGAGCTTGTTTTATCATTTATGACTGGATAAATTCAATTTTTATGCTTTAAAAGTAAATTTGAGAAAATCAGTTTTATCAGGCATGCACGTATACTTTTAGGTTTTTAACTCGTTATGCGAGGTATATTTATAATATTTCATGACATTTTTAATAGCACGTCTAGGTTTTATGAATGTAGTTGATATGGATGTTATTCAACATTAATGCATAACATTTACTATATTAAATATTGTGGTTATAATTTATTGCACGTTGAGTTTGTGACCTTTACTATATTTTCAGCAATTTTTCATGTTCGAGATTTTTGTCTTACCATTTGATCTATGATTGGATAAATTTAATTGATTTTTAGACATTGAGTTTGCCTTACTAGTAAATTTTTAGACATTGATTTTTATTTGTACATGAAAATGCTAGCTTTTCAATTTCCTAATTCATTGGTTTAGGTATTTTAGACAATATTTTCTTAATATTTTTAATGTAGGATAGGAATTAAGAGTTTAGCATTGTCGATGTATGTTATTCAATAATGCATGCATTCTCGTTATCTGATTTTTTTTTTTTTTTTTGCAGTGTAATTCTCTATATTTAGATTAATCATATATATGCTTGCTAAGTTAAACGTTGTCGATATAATTATTTCATTTTGAGCTTGTGATCTTTACTTCCAACAATATTTCGTGTTTTAGTCTTTTGATATATGCTTTGATTTATGATTGGATATATCTAATATTTATAATATGTTTTGATTTATGATTGGATATATCTAATATTTATAGTGTTGTGCAGTCTAAAAACCTACATGATTGTTCGATGTCAAAAAGGCAAAAGTTGACCAAGAGGACGTGCCAGGTCGGTCGCATAAATAAGATTAAGTACGACCTCCTCCGAAAGAGTGAAGTGCGACTTCCTCCGAAAGACTTAAGTACGACCAGAATGAAAAAGAAACTCGATTAAGCTTCGTCAAACAGGTAACCTACAAAGAAAGGGAAATAAATATCTGGATGGAGATCAGCTGATTATTCCGTTTAGGATATTACCCCATTATATTATTACTCAAATTGTATTTCATAATTATACACTTACTCATTTTTTATAATTTGGAAACACTGAGTTGTCCTTACCTATATAAAAGGAGTTCAGTGTTGTAGAAAGGGGTTCAGAAATTCTTGTAATTCTCGAGAAAAATAGTGAAAAACAGTGGATGTAGGCTCATCTCTTTTGGGGCTGAATCACTATAAAATTCTTGCCTCTTTATTTACTTTGATTGATAACTTTTTTTACACACAAGCCACATCTTGTAAATTCTCAAATTTATTATTGACAAAACCTCCGTCAACATATAGTACACATAATTTACACACAGAAGTCATCCATAATAACATTACACAAACTTTTAACGTCCCATCTTTAATAAGGACGAGTGATTAAGAATGTCATTTTTGTGCATAAGTTGTGTCCAACATTACTCTTGATATTTACGTTTTATTATTAAATTTGGAAATATTGATTGTTTACTTGTCCATGAAAAAATATGTTTTGAATATTTTTTCCTCGTTTTTTTAAGGTATGTTCTTAGTTTTCTTGGTTCATGTGTTTTAGATGATATCTTTTACCTAAGATTGAGTTAAGAGTTTAGTTAATTATTTGTGTTTGCTATCATATAGCTTATTTGGTACATGTCTTATGCATTATAAATCACATAACTTATGGTTTATAAATTATCTAATGCATAGTAGATCACATAATTTTTGTTTTTAAAAGAAATGATTTTATAAATATCCATTAACTGATAAATTATTCTCTGCATTAATTACTTCTTTGCAAATTAAGATTAATTGGAAGTTTATTTTGTATTTTCTTAATTTTTATGGGTTTCTTATAGAAATTCAAGCCCATAGTCTTAAAAATTGAAAAATTACTATTTTTTAAAAATATTTAGAATGATATCATTTTCTCAAAATTGGTACTTTTTCAATGTAACTAGTTGGATCACCTCAGGTAATTTGATCAATTACCTCAAGTACCTAATCAATTTTTGAAAAGTAATATTTTTATCAATAGTTTTAAAATTAGTATTTCTGTAAATAATTCTGGGATTTTTCAAAGAAGTTTAAAGTTAAGATTTTTCATTTTTTTTAAAAACTTTACCATATAAAATCAAATTATTCAGCCCAATTTTGGAGAGGAGGTAAGTGTGCAACTGAAAGAAGTTTACTTTGATGGGCGAGTATTGTTAACCTACACCCACAGAACAATTAAACATGCTTGTTAATTAAGTGCACACATATATGTACTTCACTCACTCACGCATAACAGTAAATCAATCATATAGAACAAACCAAATCACTCATTCATACAAACACATTACTTACTCATAATATTTACTCGGCACCCACACCCACGCACACTTACTTACACAAACTCACTCAAATGAACGAACCCATACAATCACACAAACTCAGTAACATTTACGTGCACACAGAACATTCACATGCAGCTAATTTAAACTAATACAACACTCACAATACTTCTCACTTTCTAGCGCACACAATAAGCACACACATCACTCATGCTCAAACAATACGCACACAAAACACACAACACTTAATCACTCAAAGCACATGTGGATACATCACTCGATATTGATAAAACCTTCACTCACTTAAACAAGTACGACACCTACACTAACTCATCCACTGACCCTACGTACACAAACTCATAGTCACTTAGAATTTTCCATATCCAAGCTAGCACAATAATCTTTCACTATCTTGTCCACATCGACAATCATTTTCTAACTTACTCATACAAACACATGTATACACTCTGAACTCACAAACATAAATACACCCTCCTGTAGTCAATCAATCATCAAATACACACATCACTCACAATACTTTTCACTTTCTAGCATACAAAACAAGCACACACATCACTCCCGGTCAAGCAATACACACAATATAGTAAAGAGTCGATCTTTCTTTATATTGGTTAGTTCTATTCTATTATACTGGGTTATTTCCAATGATAATTGCAGCTTTATTGTTGTAGTTAAGTTCCATCCGAAGTTTTTTTATCTTAAGTTTCATAGCTTCAGTTTATTTATGTACCGAAATATAGTATTGTATGTTAGAAACAAATCTTTCTTTGTGACCCATTGGGTCATAATTTAGTTGTTTGGGCCTATATTGTGAGTTGGGTTTGTTTTGATGTGTGTGTATCTAATAGCTCATAGTTTAACATCCAAGTTTCTAGAGTATTCTTGTATTTGCTAGATTATTCTTGTATTTTATATAATTAATTAGATGGTAGAAGTTACATGGAGTATCTAGAATCATCCTTGGAGTAGTATAAATAGAGTGCTCCTCCCCCCATTTTGATCAAGCAAAAGAGAAACAATTCAAGTAATAATACAAATTCTTCTCTTCTACCAAAATTCTCTCTAATTTCTTCCTTAGCCTTTCTAGCCTTAAAAACCTCTTATTTCCAACAAAGTAGTATCAGGGAAATGTTGTGAGTTCTCTTGAAATTCTAAGTATACTCTGTGATTGCAGCTTTGACTGATCTTCCACATCAGAAAAGAATTCTTGAGATTGAGAGTATTAGCCATTTGTTCCAAATATACTACTATTACATATCAAATCAAAGAGTTCGACGAACGAACATGTTGCCGCAAGAATCAGCCCAATTGGAGTCCGAACAAGTCTGAACGAGTCGTAGGAAATTTGCTGCCATAAACTGAGTCAACTCACTGAGTTGAGCCGAGTCAGAGCCGTTTGACTGAGCCGCCAAAGCCATTGACCAAGCCATCAGAGCCGTTTGACCACACCGTTGACTAAGCCATCGGAGTCGTTGACTGCGCTGTTGACCAACTCGTTGACTGGTGTTGACCGTTGACTGAGTGTTGACTTTGACCAAGTCGATATACAAGTCAATCTTAAGGTTTTTCGACATTCCAAATCTATCTGTGTAGTCGAAATTTCCAAAAGCTGACTCTGTTAAGAGTTATTGCTACTGGTAGTTTAGCATCTCTTCAAGTTCCACCACTTTAAGATAGCAATTTGATAATTAGACTATCAAAATGAAAGTCCTCCTTGGAGCACATGATGTTTGGAAAGTAGTAGAGAAAAGGCTACGAAGAGCCAAGAGATGAGGCGACACTATCTTCAACACAGAAGGATAGTTTAAAAGATTCAAGAAAGAGAGATAAAAAAGCTCTCTTCCTCATCTACCAGGCCTTAGATGATGACGGGTTTGAGAAAATCTCAAGTGGAACCTCCGCTAAGGAAGCATGGGAGAAACTTCAAATTTCATACAAGGGAGAAGAAAAGGTCAAAAAGGTCCACCTTCAAACTCTAAGAGGAGAGTTTGATTTATTACATATGACAAAGACTGAGTTAGTTTCTGACTACTTTTCTAGAGTTCTAACCATTTTCAATCAAATGAAGAGAAATGGTGAGAAACTAGAAAATGTTACGATAATAGAAAAGATTCTTCGATCTTTAGATCTAAAATTTGAGAAAATTGTCATTGTCATTGAAGAAATCAAAGACTTAGGAGCCATGATGATAGAACAACTCTTGGGTTCCTTACAAGCCCACGAAGAAAAGAAAAAGAAGATAAAAAATTTCAATGAGTAGATTCTTAAAACTCAACTCCAAGAGAAAGAAGAAGATTTCAGCAATGGAAGAGGATGTGGAAGAGGCCGTGGCCAAGAAAGAGGTCATGGACATGGAAGAGGATATTTCAACAACAATTATAAAAATGAAGATAGACGAGAAAGTTTGACAAGAGGTCGTGGAAGAGATAACCTATGGCATTAGCATGACAAGTCCCAAATCAAGTGTCACAACTGTCAGAGACATGGTCATTTTGCTTCCGAATGTAGAGCTCCAAACAAGGTGCAAGAAAGAACCAACTATGCTGAAGATAAAAGATAAGAGGAAGATGTGTTGTTGTTAGCATGCAAGGAGACCAATGGGTACCAAGAAAATATATGTTATCTTGATAGCGGAGCAAGCAATCATATGTGTGGAAGAAGAGATATGTTCGTAGAGCTTGACGAGTCGGTGACTGGGAATGTTTTATTTGGAGATGATTCCAAGGCAACAATAAAAAGCAAAGGTGAAATTCTCACATGCTTGAGAAATAGAGAACATCAGTTTATTCCAAACGTTTACTATGTGCCTAAAATGAAGAGTAATATCTTGAGTCTTGGCAAACTCTTAGAGAAAGACTATGATATTCACATGAAAGAAAATAGTCTTTCTTTAAGAGACAGTAGAAATAAGTTAATCACCAAAGTGCCAATGACAAGAAATAAAATGTTCTTGTTACACATTCAAAATGACATAGCAAAATGTCTAAAGGCTTGTTACACATCATGGCTTTGGCACCTAAGATTTGGACATCTCAATTTTGGTAGCCTAGAACTACTAGCAAAGAAGGAGATGGTTTGAGATCTACCCTTTATCAGTCAACCTAACCAATTATGTGAAGGATGCTTATTGGCAAAGCAATTCAGAAAAAGCTTTCCAAGAGAATCGAGTTCTCGAGCCTATAAACTGCTTGAGCTCATACATACCGATTTGTGTGGCCCAATAAGACCAAGCTCTCTTGGTAAGAGTAACTATTTTCTCCTCTTTATCGATGATTTTTCAAGAAAGACCTAGGTATATTTCTTGAAGGAGAAATCAGAAGTATTCGAAAATTCAAGAAGTTCAAGGCACTTGTTGAAAAGGAAAGTGGTCGAAGTATCAAGGCAATGAGATATGATAGAGGAGGAGAATTCATATCCCACGAGTTTCAGAAGTATTGTGAAGACAACGGTATCCGCCGTCCTTTAACAGTATCAAGATCTCCCCAACAGAATGGTGTCACAGAAAGGAGAAATAGAACAATCTTAGACACAGCCAAAAGCATGCTCAAGAGCAAAAGAATGCCAAAGGAGTTTTGGGCTGAAGTTGTAGCTTGTGCAGTTTACCTGTCAAATCGTTCTCCAAAAAAAAAAACATATGGGGAAAGATGCCACAAGAAGCTTGGAGGGGAAGAAAGTCTGGAATCTCTCACCTAAAAGTGTTTGGAAGCATAGCTTAGGCTCACGTGCCTGATGAAAAGAGAACCAAGCTCGATGATAAAAGTGAAAAGTTTGTCTTCATCGACTATGACTCTAACTCAAAAGGCTACAAGCTCTATAATCCAAGCAATGGCAAGACTATTATTAGTCACGATATGGAGTTTGATGAAGAAAGCACCTGGGAATGGCACACACAAGAGGGAAATTATGACTTCCTACCATACATTGAAGAAGAAAGCAAGCAACAAAGAATGGAGCAAGTAAGAGAAGAACTATAAGAGCCTATCACCCCACCTACTTCACCAATGGCAAGCACTCATCAAGAAACAATACCAAGATCATCTTTAAGCAGCAGTTCAACTGAAAGGATACCGAGATTAAGGAGTTTACAAGAGATATATGAGGTGACTAAGAATCAAAATGACCTGACTCTCTTTTGCCTGCTTGCTGATTATGAACCATTAAGCTTTGATGAAGCTACACAAAGTAAAGAGTGGCAAGATGTGATGGATGAAGAAAAAAAGCAATCACAAAGAATAATATATGGGAGCTTGCTACACTTCCAAAAGAGCACAAAGCAATCGGCGTGAAATGGGTTTACAAGGCTAAAAAGAATGCTAAAGGAGAAGTAGAGAGATATAAGTCAAGATTGGTCGCGAAGGATATAGTCAAAGACCTGACATAGACTACGATGTGGTATTTGCTCCTGTTGCCCGTCTAGAAACGGTACAATTGATTATCTCATTGGCTGCTCAAAATAAATGTAAAATTCATCAAATGGATGTCAAGTCTACTTTTTTAAATGGAGTCCTTGAAGAGGAAGTCTATATAAAGCAGCCATCTGGGTATGAGATTAAAGGACAAGAAGATAAGGTCCTAAAGTTGAAGAGGGTCCTTTATGGGTTAAATCAAGCACCAAGAGCATGGAATAGCCGCATCGATAAGTACTTCTAAGATAACAACTTCATTAAATGTCCTTACGAGAATGCGTTGTGCATCAAAGTAAAAGATGGAGATATCTTGATCGTGTACCTCTATGTCGATGATATGATCTTCACGGGGAGTAGTCCATCCATGTTTGAAGAGTTTAAGAAAGCAATGACAAATGAGTTCGAGATGACTGACATCGAACTCATGTGTTACTATCTTGGCATAGAAGTGAAACAAGAAGAAGATGGAATTTTCATTTCACAAGAAGGCTATGCTAAGGAGATCATCAAGAAATTCAAGATGAATGATTGCAAGGCTGTCAATACACTGATCAAATATGGAGTCAAGCTATCAAAGCATGATGAAGGAGAAAAAATGGATCTAACACTCTACAAGAGCTTAGTTGGAAGTTTGCACTACCTGACTTGCACAAGACCTGACATTTTCTATGCTGTGGGCCTGATCAGTCGTTATATGGAATCTCCAACAATTACTAACTTGAAAGTTGCCAAAAGAATCCTTCGATATTATAAAGGTACAACTAACTTTGGCGTACGATATTCATCATCTAATAACTATAATCTTGTGGTTTATAGTGACAGTGACTGGAGTGGAGACTTAGATGATCAAAAGAGTACAAGTGGTTTTATATTCTTCATGGGAGACACTACTTTCACATGGATGTCTAAGAAGCAATCAATTATCACACTTTCAAGTTGTGAAGCAGAGTATGTTGCAACTATATCATGTGTCTGTCATACGATTTAGCTAAAACTTTGGCTTACAATATTCATCATCTAATAACTATAATCTTGTGGGTTATAGTGACAATAATTAGAGTGGAGACTTAGATGATCGAAAGAATACAAGTGGTTTTATATTCTTCATGGGAGACAATACTTTCACATGGATGTCTAAGAAGCAACCAATTGTCACACTTTCAAGTTGTGAAGCAGAGTATGTTGCAGCTATATCATGTGTCTGTCATATGATTTAGCTAAGAAATTTGTTGAAGAATTATGCATTCCACAGAATGAACCCACTGAGATCTATATTGACAATAAATCAGCAATTGCTTTAGCGAAGAATCTTATCTTCCATGATAGAAGCAAGCACATCGATACCCGCTACCATTATATAAGGGAATGTGTTGCAAAAAAAGATGTACAATTGAAGTATGTGAAGACTCAAGACTAAGTGGCAGATATTTTCACCAAACCACTCAAGCATGGAGATTTTCTTAAGTTAAGAAATTTACTAGTGTCACAAATCTAGTTTAAGGGGGAGTGTTAGAAATAAACCTTTTTTTGTGACTCATTGGGTCATAATTTAGTTGTTTGGGCTTATGTTGTGAGTTGTGCTTGTTTTGGTGTGTGTGTGTGTCTAATAGCCCATAGTTTAACATCCAAGTTTCTAGAGTATTCTTGTATTTTCTAGATAACTCTTGTATTTTGTATAATTAATTATGTGGTAGAGGTTACACGGAGCATCTAGAATCATCCTTGGAGTAGTATAAATAGAGTGTTCCTTCCTCCCATTTTGATCAAGCAAAAAAAAAATAATTCAAGTAATAATACAAGTTATTCTCTTTCACCAAAATTCTCTTTAGTTTCTTCCTTAACCTTTCTAGCCTTAAAAATCTCTTATTTCTAACACTGTACTCTTTTGGAATCACATAAGAAGCGTTTTGACACGTAACTAAAGCAAATCAATAAAGTTTGTTATGTTTCCTTGGAACATCTCCTCACCCCCTCGAATGGATGCCCCATTAGAATATTATTTCCGCTATTTCCCAAATTTTATATAAGATAAAATTGACAACTAAATTTTCTTGGATATTGATACTCTTTGAATGACTGTTATATTTTTGTGTGGTTTCACTGGTGGAACTGAAACCAAAATGATATTTACTAAAATAAGTATTCATTTTGAATAAAAGTAAAATGCTACAAGGAAAAGATTAGAGAAAGGAGGCATCGTTATTTTTATATATATTTCTTTTGTCATATATGGTTTTGTGCTTAATGACTTTAAAACAACATGAGAAAGATTAATAGAAGTGATGCATTTGCTTTTGATTTGGTGTTTCCTTTTTGGTGTGTTAGGAACAAATGATTTGAATTCATCTATATGAAAACCAGATTTAGTGAACTTATTTAATTTTGTTTCCTTTTTCTCTTTGTATTTTTCATTCCTTTATATTGAGAAAAATATATAAGCAAATAATTATGTAAATCCTAAATTTACATATATTTATTTCTCAGTAAATTTATATTTTACGTTAAAACTAGCTTATTTACAAAGTAATAACTAATTGTAGTCAACAAATTTTAGGATTCAAAATTCAAATTTATTGATATATTTTCCATTATTATTCTAATATTAGTATTGTTGAATAATAGTTCACTTCTTGTACACTGAACATGAAACTTATTGCTACATGTCTATGGAGTTTCCTTTTTAGACTTCTTTCCAAATTATTAATTTATAGATTTAGATATAATTCCTTTAAAAACTTATTTGACATACTTCAGATTTAGGAAGGCACCATCGAAGGCATTCTTGATAACGAAATGGAGTAAAAGCTACTTAAAGACTTAAATCAGCTAGTAAGTAACTCCTTTTGACATGCTACTAAATGAAATTTTATTTGTGGTGTTGAAGCATGTCTAAAAAGTTTTGGAAAATTTATTTGTGAGACTAGATATTTCCTTTAGTCTAAATACATGTCCCTGTCCTGAATAGTCCTAATGAAAATCTTATGTCGATTATGTCCCTACATCGAATAGACTTGATACATGTCCATATCTCAAATAATCCTGGTATATGTCCTTGTCTTGATTAGTTTTGATTAATACAAAAGTAGAATACAATGATCCAGTCTTAAGGTGAAATACTCATATGGTTCAGGCATTTGAATAGGTACATTTTAATAGATACAATAAAACATGTTATAATTTGAATGTGAGACATTTATATAGATAATGAAATGAACACTTGGGACTATTTGTTGAAATATTCCATTTGAACTATTAAATTTCATAATGGACATTTGGTTGATATGCTTAATGGGCAATTTGAACTAGAAAAAAAAAAGAAAGGAAGAAAATGACTGAATATGCGTTTGTATTGCTAAAATTTACCGTTTGATCTAGAAAATAATTTAGTACCTTTTAGACACATTATTTTATGATGTAATAGCATTCAATGAATGAAATTAGTTTCTAATGGTGATTTTCTCTTTGATGGTTTTGCTAAAATATTTTTTCTAATAAAATTTCAATAGTGATTTATTATTTTAAAGGAAGAAAGAGAATAAATTCTTTATTCTCTTTATTTGGATTTTTTTAAAAACACGATTTTATGAGAGAAAATTTATTAATTCAAATTTTGTAGGAGAAAAACTTCCAACTCATGTTGAAAGTCTCTAATGTAATGGTTTCAAAGTTACTTTTTCCTTTTTGATTGTTTAAGTAATAATTTTTTTTGAATCAAATGTTTTGAAATAAAAAAGGTTAATTTGCCATGTCATTTTATAAAATATCTAGTTTAACTAATATGTCATGTCATTTACATGATTAATGTATATTACCAAGAGTAGACCTAGAAAAAATATAATAAGAATGAGTCTTCTATCATAAGTACATAGATTTATGACTAAGTATTAATTTAATATATAAATATAACTAAACTACCATGGGCAACATTCTGGCCAATATGTGTGAAGTATGACTGTCCCTAAATTCTCCCATGTTAAATTAGTTTCTGAATTCGGTTTGACAACATCATTATTATCTTCACTTATTTTTTGAGAGGTGGTAATTCATTCTTTTATTATGGTAAATCTTGCCTTCAATACCCTAAAACATCTCTCGATGCAATTTTATAGTGAAGAATATGATTAGTTGAATGCTTTGCAAATGTAAGACAACCACGTTCTTCGGGCATCACAAATATGATATAAATTTTTTTAAAAAGAAATTAGAAATTCATTATTGTTTCCATAATCAAAGTCAACGGCATAGTTTTTATCTACACAACCACATACTAAAATGATCAATTATAAAACCGTAGAAGAATTAGTTGGGAAGATTTGCCACCAGGTGGAGGAAATGAGAAATTCTTAATTGGGTTAGAAATTATATCATTATGGATTCATGTGTCATGAGCTAATCCCTCCCATCTGACAAGTGCATAGGTGAAGTTCACATTGAAAGAACAAATGGCCATCACATTATAAGAATACCAAGCTTTACGGTTACAGTAAACCTCCAAAACATTGGCTATTGGAGTACATTCAATGTGTGTGCCATCGAGTGCCCTTATGTAATTCTATAGTTATGATAGGGAATAAATCGACATGACTTACTGAAAACAAACATATGAAGAATATTCAACAAGGCCAATAACTAACCTTAAACTAGTGACATAATTATTCTTATATCTCATTACCTTGTATGAGTTGCGGAACTTCGATGAAATTGGTTGGTCTAATAAAATTGTAAGTAAGCCCAACAACATCTAATTTTTTTTCCAAACTATTGCGATACAATTTCATCTGAATTCTGATAAATTTCCTGGATGAAACAATTAAAAAAGTATCATGCAATGGTTAAAATCGGGTTAAATGATCAATATTTTTTTCAAATACATATAGCACTTCCATCAAAAATAGTTCAGTTAGAAGAAATACCTAAGTTTAAAATTGGGTTCATGATTGTTTGCTAAGAAACTTTAGCAAATGATGTGATTGCTCTATTGTATCATTTAGATTAGACAAAAGGCATATATTATTGGTCATTAAATGGGTGAGTCCACTAATTACACTCTTCTTTAATTATACTCTTGATTCAATTTGCAGTTGGATATTGTATAAGTCCATTTTTACTTCTCTCTGATGTCCCTTTTGTTTATTTTCATTTGTCCATATACTATCATTTAGTATCTAGTTTCACTTACTGGACTTAGAAATGTGGTTATGTACATATTGAAGTCTTTATTGATCTATTTTGACTATTTTTTTTCCACAGAATAGCTAGAAGACAATCTGAAATCTTCTGATCACATTTAACTCCCTTCATTTTGCATTATTCACCATTAAATCTAAGATTTTTGCATCTTTAGAATGTGAAATTACTAAATATATCAAAAGAAATAGTAGAGGATATAAGAGAAGCCTATGATCAAGAGGGTGTTATGTTAATAAGAGGTTTATACCCTTTCGTGTAATTATATGCTTGATTATGGTTATTAGGGTTTTCTTTGGACTTTCTTAATTCTTGATTCTGTTATGATATTGGGATTTGTATTCTCTAGCATTCATTGCCTTATACTAATGAGAGGCAATAACTTTCATTCTGTGGATTGATTATTTTGGCCCTATAGATTTGATTATTTATGCGGTTATGATCCAATATGGTAGTTGGAGCCAGTTCAAGAGATAAAATTTTCATGGTCAAAGAGTACGAATGTCCTCTCAGTTCAGGACCTTTGTCTAGACTTTGCCCCGATGCATCCCATCACTCTATCTTAGAGTAGATGAAACTCATTAGATTTCTCTTTCTTAAACTTCTATTATGATTTTGCTTTTTGTGGTGTTTGTACTAAATTTTAGATATGGATTTGTTTAGTTATAGTATGACTTTATATGTTGTTGTATTAGTTTTACCAGATTTCAAGTTAATAGCTGTCATTTCATTTTTTATAATTTGTATTTAGATATTTGTTTGGTATTAAAATGTGAAAGTTTGAAATAAATATTCCCACATATAATATGAATTTACCCACAAGAAAAAGTACATATCCACACATTATATATATTTACCCACACATAATAATTTTGAAATGAATTTTAAAAACTAAATAAATAAAAATTATTACCCACAGATAATTTTTTTTAATTTAACCACACATATTTTATATTTACCTTCACATGCTCATTACAAAATATTTTAAATTTAAATTCAAAATTTATTTTCAAAGATCTACCTAGACATCGAAGCATTTTTCCCCACATATAAACAAATACATGTGTCACAAGAATAAAATCCACGCCAATGATTTATCTGCATATGGCATGTTAGCACCACATCGACGATCACGTCATCAACTACATAGATAATATTAAATACGTGGTGAACCATGTTAAATTCCACATCATATGTAAATAATCATATCAAACTAATACGCGCACATACGTTAAGCTTTAACTACATATATGTGCAAGAAAAAGTATATACTTTACCCACACATATCGTTTTTTTTTCTTTTTTCTTTTTTGATAAAAGCATGCTCCTCAGAATATATTAATTAAAGCTAATGTTTTAGGTTACAAAGTAAGCACAATGATTACAATTCAAACTCCTCAAACAAGGAGATGAAAAATGGATCACTAATATAACAAGAAACAAGAAATGTGAGAGTTCATGATTCTTCTAGAGAAATAGATAACAGAGACCAATAGGTCGTAGCCTTCACCATCTGCTCCTGCTGCATTCTTTTTCTTTCTTCGGACATAGATCTAAATGGATGTAGATTTAGAGTTATGCCCAAAAAAATAAAAACATGTCTACTGACATATCTAAATTAGAAAAAGATCTCCAATTTAAGATTAGGTGAACGAACTTCAAATCCACCTAAAAGTTGGGACCAAATCCGGATCTAGATTTTGGATTATTAAAAAAATAAAATAAAAAAAGAAAATGAAAGGAAACAACATGGTGGAGAAGGACAAAAAAGTTGGAGAGTGGAGGTCAGAGAGGGGAAGGAAAGGCCCCTTCTTCAGCCTCCATGAGAAGCCACACTACTGCTCTTTGTTGAGAGAAGATGTCGATGGAAAGGAGGAGGAGAGACTGCATGCTGGTGCTACAAGACGAAGACTCTACTTCGGATGCTTTAGATCTGCTACAAGTGAGAGCAAATGAGAGAGAGCAGGTGAGCAAAATGTGTCATGACCCGACGCTGGGGTTAGTAGCAGAATAACTATTTCTTAAATTAGAAATACTGGAAATAATTTTAAAAATAATTCAAAAATTTAATTTTTCAAACTGACCTTAATAAAATGTTTAATTTGAATAAAACTCCATAGTTAGATGTCACTCAATAAACATAGATAGTAATTAAAACATATGTTCAATAGTCATATATCGAGCAATCATCTCAGGCCCAAACATGGACATAGGTTATACAAATCATGTACAAATCCCACAAATAACTTTATTCAGTTATAATTAAATCCAAATTCCTACTCAAGTCAATATTTCATAAGTGCCACATGAGAGAAAGAAGGGAGGTGAGCTGCTGTCCAGTAAAGAATCGATTACAGATTTTTATATATAAGAAATAGATTTAAGTTGAAGGTCATGCATGGTTATTAATCCATTCGAAATAGTTAACGAAATCCAAGTGGAAATCACAGTCTAAAGATTCAAACATTCCAACTCATTGTAAAACATCTACCAAAACTAGTACATATCTATTTAAGCCAACATATAACTATGTATGCAATTATGATGTCCAAAGTGTATATAAAATTTATCATAAATCTGAGCACCTAACATAGGGTACTATAAGTTTGATGACTACATATGTGTGTAAATGCATACAAATGTAATATCAATGACAGAATAAGGATATACACCATTTCCATAAAATCACAAAATAACTGTGCACTATTCTTTAATCAAACAACGTTTAGTCCTCAAAATTGAGTTCTCAAATCATTTTGGATTTTCTAGAAATTTTGGCAACATAACAGCCTTTTGTTTTTATCAAAGCTCGAAAATCCAATCTTCCTATAGAAAATAGTTCAAAATAGAATATATAATATGGTAATCAGTGTGACGTACCTTTTAGGTAATTAAATCTCAAATCAGATCAAAAATAGATTTAAACACAATTTTTATAAATTATTTTACGACATTTAATATATATTGAAAAAACATATAAAGTTACAAATTAAACTAGTTTTAGAATCAAGTAATCGAATTCCTACCTCAATTGGGTGTCTAGATAGTGCAACGGTACTATGAAGAGTACTTGGTGTCATTTGGCAGTCGTTCGAAGGGTTGGGCATAATTTTCAAACCTTCGATCGCTTAGTTTGAAAATTTAATTTTCAAACAGAGCTTTAATTTGTGAAACATACATCACCACTGAATTCCTAGTACTTAAAATAGTCAGATTACACATCTAATTCGATACATTTCTATTTCAGAATACAACTCAACCCCTATCACGCAAAATGAGGTAGATCTCAACCATCCTATCTCAAAATTCGTACCACCTCAAAAGATAGTAATATTTTATATCAAAGTTTGACTCTCAACCTGAGGTTAGAATTTCGTTTCTAAGTCTAGAGCCATAGATGGGCCTCTAATCCAAAAGTTACAAAAATATCACTTTTTGAAATATTAGTAAAACTGTCCTCTTTTTTCAATTCGATAATTAAAACGTCCCCTGATACCATTTTGACACCACAAAATCATATTTATTCTTGTCTTAATCTCACCTTCTACACCGTATAATTTTCTCAGCCTAATTAATTATTTTACGAAGTAATTACAAAAATACCACAATTTAAATAGTAAAATATGGTAGTAGTGACTTGATGCTCACTGGAGTTGTGCTGGCGGCAATGACTGGTTGTAGCAGATCAATGAAAATGAGATAAGATTATATGTACCGGTGGTGTATGGAATGGATGTTAGATGTCAGAGTTTTGGCCTGAAAACGGTCTGGTAGGCATGTTTTGCGGTGGCCTCAAACTCTGGTGGCAAGCGGCAATGGACGGCGAAATCGGTCGGGTTTTCTTTGTCGTCGGACAACAAGTGATACGAGGTGGCACGTTTGGGCAGGAAACTGGCAGTGCAATAGCTGGCTCGAACGATATTTGCATTAGTTTTTTCAAATATTTTTGAGAGAGAAAGGAGGACTTCGGTGGAAAAAGAAAAAAGAGGGGGATTTTAAAAGCAAATTTTGATACTGTAGCACAAGTATCAAAGGCTGACCTTGTGGCCATTATTTTAGAAATTGCATTATAACTCAGTGTTTCAAAGTTTCTCTCATTTAAGTCCTCTAAATTTACATTTTAACCACTGACTTGAAACTTTTGACATTATAATCTAAATTCAAATTTTAATTTTTTTTTGAAATTTCGGGTCAAAAGACAAAACATCCTTACAATTTTCCAGAGGTTCTACAAAGTGTATCTGTGGTATATAGTGGGAGCCCCACACCCACACATATCGTTTTGTGTGAGTAAAAACTTTCTCTACGAACTTTTAGACACACATGTGGACACTTATTTTATGTGTGGGTAAATAACATAGCCCACATATATTGGACTTCTATCCACATATATGTGTATGTAAAACTCTAATTTTCTTATAGCGATATTATTGTAGTCATCAGAATAATATCTAATAGTCCAAATTAGAGTATCCATCCATAGAACAAAAATAAAAATCTCTATTGAAACATCACTAATATATATATATATATATATAAATATAAAGTAAAAATGCAACATAAACTTAAGATTACTATCCATTAAGCGTAATTTTATCATTTCTTATTAATATTTCTGATTTAGTTAATATGAGTATATTTTTCAAAAATAGTCAAATTATAGGGTTTTGTGATTAAAAAAAAAAAATCATATCCAGGGACATTAGCCAAAACACTGCCTTTAAAAAATTTCTTAACACAATGGTACCCCGCTTTTTGATATTTTCATAAGGTGTTTTCGAGTAAAATAACAATTTTCCAAATCCTTCACAAGTTGTGGCAAACTAGCTCTATTTCCATTCTCACAAATGATGCATCTTCTTCTTCTCTCCTCTGTTTGCGAAATTTTTAGGGTTTTTGTTTTGGACCCTTGGATTTTGGTCCTTGCTTTGTTTATCGAAGCACCGAATTTTTCGTTTTTCTTTCCTCTGTTGGAGGTCCTTTTTTCCTAAATTTTTCTTCTTTTGTGGATTCTCTGTAGGCAAAAATTTTGTCCTAACAAGTAGGCTGTCAATTTCTCTTCAAACAAACTAGTGACGATGGTTGTAGAAGATCGACGACGATGAGACAAGATACACGTGCTGGCAATGTATGGAGGGGATGTGGGACGCTAGATTTTTGGTGGCAAAACCAGTCTGGTTTTCTTCGTTGTCAGATGGCTAGTGATACAGGGTAGCGCGTCTAGGAAATGGATTGGCTGTGCGACGATTGGCTTGAACGAAAGTTACTTTGGCTTTCTTGGAAAGTTGAAAGAAATAGAGGGAGAGACTTCAGAGGAAAAAGAAAGGAAAGAGGGGATTTAAAAGTAAATTCCAAAACTGTAGCGCACGTGTCAAAGGTTGACCGTGTGGCCATTGTTCTGAAAATTGTATTTTATCCTAATTTTCCAAAGTTTCTCTCATTTACGTCCTCTAAATTTACATTTTAACCCCTTCTCGGAAATTTTAACATTTTAATCCAAATTCACATTTTGTTTTTTCCTTTTGAAATTTTGGGTCAAAAGACCAAAACTGTCCTACAAATTTTAAGGAGTTTTACATCCTTCCCTCTTTAAAAGAATTTTGTCCCGAAATTTGAGTATAGGACATAAATTCAAAGTACAACCTTAAGTTAAAAATTAAACAAGCAAAGGTATTTTTTCATACATCTCTGTCTTGAGTTTCTAAGTAGCTTCTTCTTTCTTGTGGTTATTCTAAAGAACTTTGACAAGTAGAATTTCTTTATTGCGAAGTACTTTGAGTTGTCTTCCTAGTATTCGAACAGGTTGCTCTTTATAAGTGACATCCTTTGGAATTCGTATCTTTACATACTAATTCACATGAAATGGGTCAGGAACATATTTCCTTAGCATTGAAACATAGAAGACATTGTGTACATGACTCAATTGTGGTGGCAAGTCCAATCAATATGCTATTGGCCTAATTTGTTTAGTAATCACAAATGGCCTAATATACCTTGGAGCTAACTTTCTTCTAACTCCAAATCTAGTGACTCCGTGCCTTGGCCTGACCTTTAGGAATACTTGATCACTAACATCGAACTCTACTACACATCTTAGAGGATCCGCATAGCTCTTTTGATAACTCTGAACAACCTTAAGTCTTTCTTTTATTATGTTGATCTTCTCAGTAGCCTCTTGTATCAATTCTGGCCCAAGAGTAACTCGCACCTCTGCATTAGGCCAACACAAGGGCAACCTGTATAGTCTCCCATATAATACCTTAAATAGAGTTATACCCAAATTGGTTCGGTAGCAGTTGTTGTAAGCAAATTCCATTAAGAACAAGTGATTGTCCTAACTTCCACCAAAATCCAGTATATATGAGCAAAGTATATCTGCTAGAATCTGAATTGTTCTCTCAGAATTACTATTTGTCTTTGGTGATGAGTTATACTAAGATTTAATTCTGTTCCTAAAGCTTTTTGTAAAGCTCTCTAGAACTTGGATTTGAATCTTGGATCTTTATCAGAAACTATGCTAGAAGGCAATCCATGCAACAATATGATCCACATAAGGATGACTGAGTTTATTGAGAGAAAAGTCAATCTGAATTGGTATAAATGGGCAGTTTTTGTCATTCGATCAACATTTACTTAAGTTGCATCATTTTTCCTTTGAGTCCTTAGAAATCCTATTACAAAATCCATAGTATTCTTATCTCATTTCTATTCTAGAATAGACAATGGTTGAAGTAATCCAACTAGTCTTTAATATTCCATCTTAACCTACTGAGAGGTCATACACTTAGCCATAAAAGTAGTTATGTCTTGTTTCATACATTTCCACCAATACTGCCTCTTTAATTCATGGTACATCTTAGTGTAACAACCTGACTTTTAAGATCTACATTTACATATATTCTTAACTAATTTTATTTTCAATTCATAAACTTGGACCATGAAAATTCATGACAATATTGTTTTTTTTTGTTTATATAATCCTCTCAACTCAATGTGGCTAACCTTTTAGAAATTTAGACAAACCATTGAAGTAAATATTATATAATTTATTTTGTGAGATTTAAATAATGTGCAACTAAAAAGACTTCTCGGTGAGGAGTGGGGTCACAAGCAGATATCTTAAATCCCAAGCTCTCCTTAAATGGGTTTAGATCTTTTTGACAAAGCCTACTTAGTCTTACATTTATTCAAATCAAAATATTGAATACTAAAAAAATATATTTATTTAAAACTCTTTAATTATTAAAAATATGCTTCAAAATAATATATGGTATTCTATAAAGGGATTTTTAAATAAAATTAGTCATTTTGTATATAACAAAAGAATCACTTAATTTTAGAGGCATATTTAAACTTTAAATTAAGATTTTACATTTAAATATATTATCTCATTATAAACTTAAGAAAACATATGACATTTTACATGTAAGTAAGTTATCTTGTCTTTTTTCTATAGTCACTATATTTATTATGTATTCGGAAATGAAGTTGTAAATTTGTTCTTTGTTTGGAGGAAGACCATAATCGTTTAAGCTGATTATTCACTCATTTCTCTGCTTTTGTGTTATATACTAAGCTCTGGGTAGTTTTGGTTGTCATTTGTAGCGACTGGTTGTTTACGAGATCCGTCTATTATATTACCGTATTTAGTTCCATGTGTAATCTCAGTTATATTTAATTTCTTATCTCATCCTTATACAAACTTGGACATTTGAAGTTGTACTCTTTTTCATATTTGTTGTTTTTGCACAATTTTTGAATGTTTTTAAATTTTCTATTATTGCAGTGACATTGAATTTCTTATCCCTACCTTTTATGAACTTAAACATTTATTCTTATTTTATCTGTTTTCTGGTTCTTCAAGTAATTTTAATATTTAAAATTTTCGACAATTGCAGCTATATATTGTTGCGCAAGTGCATCAAGAAAATATGAGTAAATTGCATATTAATAATCAAAATACAAGTAATAGAAATGGAGTAATTGAGCTTAATATATTTTCTGATGAAAAAGATAATTTATCAGAAATATTTGAGAGAGAATTAATGAAGGATAAGAAAAAAAGAGAGAAAAAAAGAAAACGTATGCGAGAATTATATCGACAAAAACGACAGAATATGAACGAAAAGAAAAAATAACAAGCGAGAAAACAAAAACGAGAATATGTTTTCAAACGTAAAAAAACAAATTATTAGAAGAAACGGAACAATTTCATATATATGCATTATGATTTACTACCCGAGAAAAAAATTGGTAAGTTAAAATAATTATGTCTTCTGTGAAATTGTTGAGATTTACAATTATTTCTGGCAACTATATAGCATCTCATTTATTTCTTACATAGGTAAAACTTCGAAGCATGCAAAACGTAGAAACAAAATTATTATTAACAAAAATAAAACAGGTATAGAAGTTATATATTAGTGTCTCTTCGAGCTTTGTTTATTTCTTTTTGTTATTTAGATTTATATCTATGTTTATATCTTTTTCGTTATTTAGATTATTTTATCTCTTTTGTGCTTTTTTTCTTTTGTCTTTTACAGGTATCATATACGGGAAAAGGAAAAACAGTACTAATGTATTAGAAGATATTGTAGAAGAACCGGAAAACTTACCTTTACCAACAATTTGCGAGTATTGTTTTGCTAAAAATTTTTATCATGAAACTAAGAAACATTGCTGCCCTGATGGAGAAATATCTCTAATAATAAACGATGCTCCTAAAGAACTATATGATTTTTTATACTTCCATATCAAGCTTAGAATTTAAACAATATATTCAAACTTATAATAACAATTTTGCTTTTACCTCATTTGGTGCTAAATATGATAAGCAATTATGTAAAAATAATAAAAGTACATATACATTTCGAGTTCAAGGACAAGTTTATCATTATGTAAATGAATTTCTAACTTCAGATAATCATCAGTCTAATATATATGTATATACTTTTATGACGCAAAATATGAAATAGAGAATCGATTACATATTTTTTCTAAGTTTGAATGCAAATATTATACATGTATTAATGGATATTTTACAAATTAATCCTTATTGTTGTTTTTTTCTTCATCTTAAAGATGTACCGAATTTACATGATTATAAAATTTGTATTAATTATGATTTTCGTTAGATCAAAGAGTATATAATTATCTTTTAGCCTCTGAAATTGCTGCAATATGGTTAGAAGGTGATTATACAAATGAATACAAAAGTTGTGATATAATTGTTTATTCACACTCTGAATTTAGCCATAGAATAGAATATTATTTTGATTGTTACAATTCTTTACGGTGTCTTTTATTGCTTCCTTACGGAGATATTGGTTGGAATCAGATTAAAAATTAATAAGAAAAAAGATCACAACTTTCTGAGTACGAACATTCAATCAATCTACAAAATGTAAGCTCTTATATGGAGATAATGCAAAATAAAATTAAAGATACATATATTATTTACAATAAATAACCAATAATTTAATTTAAATTCAATAGTTAATTTATAATCTTAATTTGTTTTTGTTTTATAGTTTCGAAAACTAAGAAGAAAAACATAGTCTCTTGTAGGCAATATTATTGTTATAAGTTACAAATTATAAGTACAGATAAATCTTTATTGCTATATTCTGGTATATATATATATATATATATATATATATATATTTATAACTTGAAACTTAAAGATTAGATTATATTCAAAATAAATAAGATAAAATTTATATTGATTTATATCAAGGAATTATTGATAGCATTGAATTTAGAAAAAATTGAGGTTCTAAAATAGGAAAAAAAATAGTTTTACCAGCTACGTTTATTGGTAGTCCTAGAGAAATAAGAAAAAGATACATAGACGCTATGACATTAGTACAGTGATTTAAAAAATTAGATATCTTTTGAATTATGAACTGCAATCCTAATTAGTGTGAGATTAAACAAGAACTACAACCATATGAGAATGTTCAAAATATATCTGACATAGTTACTCGCATATTTAGAACTAAATTGGAAGAATTAAAATGAACTACGTAAAAGCCAAATATTTGGATATGTTGCAGCATCATTATACGTTATTGAATTTCAAAAAAGAGGTCTTTCACATATTAATTTTTTGATTATCTTAAAATCTAATTTGAAGATCGTTAATCTAGAAAGTTTTGATAAATTTATATCAGCTGAATTACCACATAGAGACAAAAATACACATATATGTTCAGCTGTTAGTAGACATATGATGCATGGTCCATGCAGTGATTTAAACCCTACTAATATCTGTATGAAAAATGGTAGATGCAAAAATCATTATTCTAAATCGTATTCTTCAAAAACATGTATTGGAAATAATGAGTATCTAAAATATAAACTAAAAAATGATGGTCAACAAAAAATGATATTATTTGAATAATCAATGGTTGTACTTTATAATCCGTATTACTTGTAAAATTTGACTGTCATATGAAAGTAGAAATATGCTCTATAGTTAAAGCTATGAAATATTTGTATAAATACATATATAAAAGACATGACTGAATTGCAATTTATATTAATTCAAATGATAATCCAAATAATGTAGATGAAATTAAAAATCTCTAATTAGCAAGATGGGTGTCTCCAACAGAAGCAATATGGAGGATTTATGGCTTTCTTCTAAATGATATATATCCTAATATAATTACATTACAATTACATTTTGATCATAAACAACTTATTACATTCAATAAATCTAATGACCTTACAAAAGTTATAAATAATGATTTCTCTTTGAGATCTATGTTGACTGTATATTTTTATATGAATAAAATTAATGAAAATCTATTATTAAGACAATTCCCAAAATATTTTGTTTGGAATAACAGAGATAAATTTTGGTCTAAAAGAAAGAAAGATAATGTAATTCGAAGAATCATTATAGCTAATCCAATAGAAGGAGAAAGATATTATTTAAGATTATTACTAAATCATATTAAAGGTACAACATGTTTTGAAGACTTAAAAAGTGTGAAAAATGTCTTAATTTCATCTTTTCGAGAATTCGCTCTTTTACATGGCTTATTAAAAGAAGATAATTACTTAACTTTATGTTTAGAAGAAGCTTCATTTTATCAATTACTATATACTTTCTACCGATTATTTGCAGTGTTAATAATATATTGTGAACCAGACAATTCAAAAGCATTATGGGAAAATTTTGAAAATGTGATGTCTAAAGATTATCTTCAATTAAACATAAATTCATTTGTTATAAAAACTAAAGTGTTACAACAATTAAGCTATATGTTTGAATCAATGAGGAAAAATATTAATGATTATCATTTAGTAGATTATATTATTACTTCAAGCGACGAGAAAAAACTGATGAAAGAAATAAACGAGGAATTAATAATTATAGTTTCTAAAAACGATATCCTAGCTACTGTAAAATTAAATGAAGAACAAAAATATGCTTATAATTTGATTTTAACTAAAGTCTTCGTAGGTGAACCTGCTATTTTTTTCATTGATAGACTAAGAGGTACAAGTAAAGCATACTTATATCATGCTATGCTTGCTACTGTTAGATCTAAAAATTTGATAGCTTTAGCTACTGCTTTTTTTAGAGTTGCTCTAGCTATATTACCTGGTGGTAATATTGCTCATTCAAGGTTCAAATTTCCACTTCAAATAGAAAACAATATATCATGCAATATTACTAAACAATCAATTTTAGCTCAACTGTTAAAAACAACAAAACTCATAGTTTGAGATGAAGCTCTAATGATAAATAAACATGCAATTGAAGCCTTAGATAATATGTTACAAGATGTAAATGATTGCAATTTATCTTTTGGTAGTAAAGTAATTGTGCTTGGTAGAGACTTTCGTCAAGTTCTTCCAATTATTTCACGAACTATAAAAGAAGAAATAATACATGCAAGTTTAACAAAATTTTACTTATGGCCATTATTTACAAAAATTTAATTGACTCAAAATATGAGAGCTAATAATGATTGCACATTTTTTGAATGTTTATTATGAATTGGTGATGGGTTAGAAAAAATTTACGAAGACAATAATATTAGATTACCACCTAATATGATATTACCATTGTTTCTAAAATTAATACAAATTTTATTTATAAACATTAATAATTATACTAATAGTTTACAATTTATGATTAATAGAGCTATATTAATAACAAAAAATGAATATATGGATGAAATAAATAAGTTATTAATCAAACAATTTCCTGGTGATGCAATTAGATATTATAACTTTGATGAAACTTTAGATACTAGGGAATAATTTTTTTAAGAAGACTTCTTAAATACTCTAACACCAAATAGAATTCCTCCTCATGAGTTAATTTTAAAACCAAATTATCCTATTATTTTCTTTGTAATCTTAATGTATCTGAAGGATCATGTAATGGCACACATTTAATTTGTAGATACTTTCAACGAAATACTATTGATGCAGAGATTAGTAGTGGTTGTTATATTGGAAAAAGAATATTTATACCTAGAATATCATTTATAATGATAGAAAATAAAAAATTTCCATTTCTATTCAAAAGAACTCAATTTCCAATATGTTTAAATTTTTCTATGACTATAAACAAAGATCAAGGACAAACTTTAGACTTTGTCAGTATATATCTTCATGAGCCTATATTTTCATATATATGGTCAATTATATGTGTTGGATCAGTTTCTCACCAGCAGTCCACGTATCTCTAAACCGCTGATGCTGTGTCCTCTAACTGTCCACGTGTCCTTGCTATTCCAAAGTACTCTGAACTTCAGGCAGAGTCGGAGAGGCGGGGGTGGCCACCTGCAAAGACTCTCCGATGCTTAAGTCAGTGGTCTATCTTTGATTCAGGGCAGCAAAGATTTAGTTCTATATGAGTATATCTTTGTTTCTTGCTCGTAAATGTTTAAATATCTCTATTTGTATGCGTACATGCCTCCTCTTGGGAACGCACGACTCATATATATATAGTCCTGAGATTGTGAACCACCCGGTTCTCAATCTCAGGACTGAGTACCTTTTTCCTCAAGGTTTTTTCCAGAGGTCACGGGCCGAGATTATCATGATCTTCTTTGTATCGTTGTAGCCTGGTTTCTGCTACCCCCTATGGCTTGAGTTTGTTAGGGGTAAGATTTGGACAAATCGCCGTTCTGTTAGGAGGGCTTGCCCCTTGCGCATACCTACTCAAGATCGCATTAAATGCTCTGTCTGGGTCTGGAGTTATGAGTTGCTTTCCATTGTCAGCTGTCGAGGTAAGGGTCGAACTAGGCCGAGTCTATTCAGGGTCTGTTATGTCTCGGCCCTGACGTCGGCCAGCCCAATGGCCGATGTGGTATCATGTATGACCCGCGTGGCCTTTAACTAGTCTCTCTCGACTCCTGTCGGATGGTGGGCCCTGTTTGTGACTTATTTTGCCGCTTAATCATCCACGTGGTGTATGATTTAGGAATGGTTCCCACAATTGCCCGCATTTCCCTACTTGATGGATTCGTATCCGTCAAGTGGGGAAATCATTTATCCGTTCTTCCAATTTGGGGAATGCACGTGGCTCCCCCTTGCCAACACAGAGGCACGCCATCCTATGTCATGAAATATTTTTTTTTAATTTCGAAGTTCCAACTATTCGGTCCCCTTTGCTCTCCCCTTTTCCAGAAAAACTCTTCGGCTCCCCCTCTATAAAAGCTGCATTTATGCTTATTTGCTACTTTACTAAAATCTTCAATTATTCTAACCTCGTAAAATCCTAGGGTTTCCGACTTCCCCCTTTCTAGAGACTTTTGCTCTTTTGATCGTATCCAGAATAATGGCTTTGGGTCAAGATCAGGAATTGCGCCCAATCATGGATTCGGAATTGGATTCACTGAGGAGACAGCTTTGCTTCCCCGGTGGAGTGACGCTGCAGAGGGTCGAGGGCCCCGCGGATCGGTATCTTCGTCCCTCTGCCCCCGAAGGCTCTATTATTTTGGGCAGAAAATATCTGGAATGGCTACGATTCCCTCTTCCTCCTCTGATCCACCAATTCTTCACTTTGACGGGGATCCATCCGATGCAGTTAAATGCAAACGGAGTCATGATTCTGATGAGGCTTTCCGCCCGTTCAGTTCTCTATAACCTGCATATTGACCTGGAGGTAGTCTTTTATGCTTACAAACTCACCCTTATCCCTAAGAAGAGTTCCTACCCCACTTTTTATCTCTAACTGCTCTTGGGACGTCACATCTTCTGGGGCTTGCCGAGGTCAGACAAGCAATGGGACTCCCACGCTAGGCTATACGCCGTTGGAGGGGCATGGTACTCCCCCAGGGTGAATGGCGAGCACTTCCAAATTCCCTCAGTTTTCCTACAGAGTAAGTGCTAGGTCGTAATTTTCGGGTCTGTGTTCTCCTCGTCTGTTATTGCTCACATTATTTTGTCTTGTGCAGCCTTGGCAGAAGAGAACAGGTTCGAGCCGCATTTGTCGGTGGGGCAGCTCAAAGGCCTGGAAGGGATCGTCATATTCGGATCTCCTGGGAACTACTAGCAGATCCAAGCCGCCCTCAACCCCCAGGTGATGAATATGATGCCCAGAATGGCCTCATATCTTCCCTTCCCCCTGGACACCTGGGTTATAACGAAGCACCTACGAAGCCGACTTGATGCCTCTGCCCTGAATCGATTCCGCCGGGATGAGCATGACCGCATCGCCATAGTGGGTCGTCAGGTTACGGCTTCAAGCCAGTTGGCAGGCTCCAACGACCTGGTGGCACCGACTAGCCACGAGCTCCAAGAGGTTGTGAGGTTCGTGGCCGAGGAGTGCATCAGGCTCCGTAGGAAAGAATCTTCCGCCCCTAAGAGGGCTAGAGGTGGGTTCATTTTCGCATCCCTGAGCTTCGTCGATCGGGTTACGACCGTGATCTAAACATGTTGCTTGTTTTTTATTTTTACAGGTTCTGAGATGGGCCCATCGGCAGACCCCTCCCCCGTCAAGGTGGGCCGCAGGACATAAGGCTCACCCCAAGGCACCCGCTGGCCGGCATCTCGTGGTGCCCTCAGAAGATGAAGTGCCCGCGGTCCCCTGCTCTGATGCAGGTGGATCTCCATCCAGGGGAACGTCTACCACAAGGTCCGTATACGGCAAGGTCATGCCCCTGAGTCTGCCTGGGGGGTCTGCTGCACCAACCTCATCCACCCCTGACTCCGGTTCGAAATCGGGTGCTACTTGCCTTGGTGGAGAGATCGTCGAACTCAGTAGGGGGGCTCCGAGGTTGAAGTCTCGGCTGTTTTCCCCTCCCCCAGTCCCAATAAAGCGGCGCCACGAGGTTGGCTCATCTAAAGAAGAAGAGGGCCAGGTGGAGAAGAGGGGCAGGGTTACCCCCTCGTCTGATAGTGATGACGACGGGGCCATGCTGACCCTTCTAAGGAGAAGAAGGTCCGTGCACAGCGGCCCACCAAGAGGAGATGCACCACCTCTCGCCGTGGCCGACGGCGCTCTCAGCGGCACCCAGCTTTCCTCTGTCCTTACCGCCACTGCTTCGGGGGTATGCCTGACTGGGGGAGAGGGTGCCCTCACGGATAGCGGGGCGGAGCCGTGTTCCTCAGGTACGAGCAATGCCTAAAGAGAGGGTCCAGCCGTAGAGCCGGAGCTGGAGGTGCTCTCTTTGGAGAACGTCGAGCTTGTCACCAGCCGTACCTTCGCGTAGGTTTGGTCCATTTGGTTGCTTCTATGTTTCTCAGCATCCTTGCCAGATGTTGACCCCCTTTTTTCATTTAACTTGCAGCTGGCCGCCATCTGGTCTTTCTATTCCTCTCGTATCAGGGATTTGACCGAGGAGCTGAGCTCCTGCTCTGCACTAGCCGAGCGCAGCGAGGCCGCCCTTGCCGAGTTGAGGACTGACTTCGATTTATATCGGAGCCTCGATGAGGCGAGAGTCAGCAGCACGGTAGCTCACACTCTGAGTGTCGAGAGGACCAGGCGTGAGGAGCTGGCTGTGAGACTGGTCGAGGTGGAGGCCGACAGACTTACTCAATCTGAGGCCACCAGACTGGCTCAAAACGAGCTAAGGGTCAAGGATCAAGAACTATAGAGTGCGGGGGCAGACATGGGACTGGCTTTCGTCGCTCGTGATAGGGCTGTCGATGACGCCAAAGAAGCGAGGAAAGCCGAGGTGAAAGCCAAGCTAGAGGCCCACTCCCTGCAATGTAGACTTGACCGGTCCAATGAGGTAAATCGATATCTCTACTTAGATCACAAAAATCTGATGGGTGCTCACGTAGAGATGTCCCACAAACACGGTGAGGACCTTGCCAACATTAACACTTTTTTGGTCGACTTATCGCAGCGGCAAGCGGAGCTAAGGCTGGCGGCACTGAAGGATAGGCTGGTGGACGCGGAAAAACTGAAAATGAGGTACCAGAGGCAGGTGGATGTCCTTTCTGTGGAAAGTTACAGGTCTGGCTGGGAGGATAGAGAATTCGAAGGCCACACTGAGGTGATAACATCAGGCCAGTTTGACGAGCAGAAAGGCATCGAGAGAGACTACTATTCCGTCAAGCACTACATGCAGCAGCTTGGGGATGAGATCAGCATCACGTATCCTGCTGACGTGCTAAAGATGCTTGCTGCAGAAAAGGACGGGCCCTCTACATCCACCTCTGTTGCTAACGAGCTTATCCCCATTTCTGGTCCGCCAGATCGAACTTCAGAAGCCCCTGGCAGTAAGCCTAGTCTTGGAGTCTCAACTGGTGAGGGGTTTGGTGCGGTCATTGTATCCAGTGATGAATCTGACCCTGGTACGCCACCCTCCACCGGGGCTGGTCCAAGCACTGGGACTGGCTGTGCTCTCCTGGCCGGAGGTAATTAGGGTCCCTAATTTTGTACATTTGTAAAGCTGACCCTCGTTGTAACCCTCCGTATAAATAATAAGAATAGTGCAATTCTCTTTAGTCTATTTTCTTTTTCTTTGTTGATCGCGTCTGAGGTAAAGTTAAACCTTATTGTAGCCGTCTGTATAAATAATTATGGATGACTCAGATGGACACGATTTCGGACTATTAGTGAGTCCTCCTTGAGCCATGACTGTCAAGATTAGTTCCAGAGATAGGGATGCAAGCTTTGACTCATCCGGTTTTACAGAGGTAACTTCTGTTATGACTTGTTTTGGCAGAGTTCGGCCCGCGTGTGTGGCTGGACTTCTCCGACCCCAAATGGGACCGCGCTCAGAACCAGCTCCAGGGATTGGTCGTGTAACGCCCTCTGTATCCTCCTACTACTACTGGAAATTTATTAACTTTTTATTTACAAGGCGTTACTTTTGGAAGATAATCCTATAATTATATTTCCAAAATACGGGCCAATTCGAACTTTTTATTTTCTTTAAACCTCTATGGATAGGTGACTTTACTTCCATACATAATCAGTATATACATATATTACCCAATGAAACATATTAAATAGGTACTAAAAACAAACGAATTAAAAATAACTTCATTGAGAGACTGCAAAATATCCCAAAATACACAAACTAGGCCCCCCCCCCCCCACAAGTGGTCAAAATATCCATATGTACAACACCAAGGTCGGGCCTCTACTTCAACTCACAAGCTCATGCTGTCATCTCAATCATTATCTGCAACACAAGACTATAATGAGCTACAGCTCAGTAAGTAAAGTAATGGATGACATGTTGCTCAATGACATGAATTAAATGTATGATCGTGTTTGTCTATATTATAAATGATTTCCTTTAAACCCTTCCCTGTCTTGTGCCTACTGTCCAGTTCAACATTGTGCCTGCAGGGCTTCCTGAATTAATGATATCCCATGGGTTCTCCTCCCGCCGGCTCTTACCACAGTGGGGCTCGTTACTAACCTTATTCCATCGTTA
>JXTB01000217.1:153735-181080 GCA_002914805.1 Parasponia andersonii | reverse complement strand
CCTTTAGCCTCCTGCAAGTTCTTTTTGATGTTGCTGAATATGGCTTTGTTCGTTGCCTCTGCTTGGCCGTTCCCCTGAGGGTAGTTCACGGAAGAAAAACTGAGCCTTATATCATACAGCTTGCACAACTCCTTGAGCTTAGCATTGTGGAACTGAGTGCCATGATTGGCGTGTATCTCTTTTGGGATCCTGAATCAATAGATTATGTTCTTCCAGATGAAGTTAATCGTATCTGCCTTACTAACGGTCGGATAGGCTTCAGCCTCTACCCATTTGGTGAAGTAATCTATGGCCAACACACATACCTCCTTCCCCCTGGACTTCTAGAGAGCTCTCCGACGATGTCCAGACCCCATTTGGCAAACGGCCAAGGAGTTATGTTCGAATGAAGTACCTCTGCAGGCTGGCGTTTCATTGGGGCGAACCTCTGGCACTTATCATATTTCTTGACAAATCGGACTGCCTCTGCCATCATGTATGGCCAGAAGTATCTGGCCGTTAAAGCCTTATGGGTGAGGCTACGTCTGCCAGAGTGGTTGCCGTATACTCCCTCGTGGATTTCCTCCATCAGTTTTTGCGCTTCGACAGGACCTATACACCGCAGCATCGGACCCATTGTCGATCTCCTGTATAGTTATTCCCCCACCATCGAGTACATGGCAGCCTTCAATCTGACTGACCTTGCTTCTCGGGGTTCCGCGGGCAGGTTCCCCAACGTCAAATACTGGGTGATGGGTTTCATCCACCCTTTGTCAGCAGTTCCGGTTGTAAACACATGTGTGCAGGGGTCTGCGGGAGGTCCTCCATGTTCTCACCTTCTAGGAGAACTTCTGTGCTTCCAGCCGTACCCCCGATTGACGCACTCTTAGTTAGCTCATCGGTCCTCTGGTTCGTCTCCCTGGGAATCGGTCCAATATCGAAATTGCTAAAGCGAGCTTTTGCCCCCATTACCTTAGAGAAGTACCTGTGCAACCTTGGTTCTTTTACTTCGAAGTTTCCCCTGACCTGACCCGCGTTCAACTGCGAGTCGGTCTTTACTGTGATGTTCTCCACTCTGAAGTGCAGTGCCAGCTCAAGGCCTTGCAGCAGTGCCTCGTACTCCGCCTCATTGTTAGTCGCCTGGAAGCCGAGCCTCAATGCCTTCTCAACTTTGAGATCCGTTGGGAACTATCTCGATACCTGACCCTGAGGCATTCGTGGATCCGTCGGTATAGAGCATCCAGGCTGAAGGGGGGCGAAGTTGAGACATCTTAAATGGGTCGTGTAGCTCGTCAAAGGATTCGATTCCCACAAAGAAATCTGCCATGACTTGTCCTTTCTTCGCCGCTCGAGGCTGATACTTGATGTTGTATATTCCCAGCTTGATGGCCCACTTGGTCAGTCGTCTTAACAGCTCTGGCTTGGCCAAAATTTGTCAGATGGGGAACTCTATATACATGATGACCAAGTGTGCCTCAAAGTATTGCCGGAGTTTCTTTTTAGCGTTGACCAGAGCGAGGACCAGCTTTTTTGCCACACTATATCGCGTCTCGGCATCCAAGAGCATGCGGCTTATATAAAACACTGGTTTCTGTTTGCCATCTTCCTTGATGAATAGTACGGTGCTGATCGCTACTTTGGATACTGTTAAATAGGCGTACAGGCACTCCCCCTCTGCTGGAGAAGCCAGGATAGGTGGGTGACTCAAATACAGCTTGAGATCTGTCAGTGCCCTGTCTTGTTCCTCCCCTCAGATGACTCAAATACAGCTTGAGATCTGTCATTGGAAGAAAGGCTTGCTTCAGTCGGACATCTTGGAGATGAATCGACTGAGAGCGGCTATCTTCTCAGCCAGGCATTGGACCTCCCGAACGGTCGAGGGTCTCTGCACATTTGCGATCGAGGTCAGCTAGGTAGGGTTTACCTCAATACCCTTCCTGCTCACGATATGCCCCAGGAATTGACCAGAGGACACCCCAAACGCGGATTTCTTGGGATTCAGACGCTTCCGATATTACCTCAGAATCTGAAAACATTCATCTAGGTATCTTAGATGGTCTGAATCTTCTCTGTTCTTCACAACCATGTCATCGATATAGACCTCCATAGTCTTCCCTAATAGCCAGATGCTTCCGATATTGCCTGAGAATCTGAAAACATCCATCTTGGTATCTCAGAAGGTCTGAATCTTCTCTGCTCTTCACAACCATGTCGTCGATATAGACCTCCATAGTTTTCCCTAGTAGCCCGGCGGGCATCTTATTCATGAACCTTTGGTAGGTTGCCCCTGCGTTCTTCAAGCCAAATGGCATATGTCTATAGTAGTATAGACCATGCTCCGTGATAAAAGCCGTGTGGATCTGGTTGTACCTAGAGTAGGCATCCAAAAAGCTCATTTTGTTGAATCCTGCCGTCGCATCTACCATTTGGTCGATTCTTGGCAAGGGGAAGCTATCCTTTGGGCAGGCCTTGTTCAGGTTAGTAAAGTCTATGCAAATACGGTTGTCGGCGTTTTTCTTTTTCACCACCACCGGGTTGGAGACCCAACACGGGTACACGCATTCCCTGATCAGACCGTTCTCCAGCAGCTTTTCCACCTCCTTGTTGATCGCCCTGTTTTTCTCTGGTGCAAACCTTTGGGGTTTCTACCTGACTGAAGGAAAGTTGGGGTCTATGTTCAGCCGGTAACAGGTGTGTGCAGGGTCTATCCTGGGCATGTCGTCGTGGGACCACACGAAGACGTCCTCGTTCTGCTTCAGGAATACCAACATCTCGTTCTTTTGCTGCTCGGGCAGTAAGGCCACGATTAGAACCACCTTCGCCGGTTCTGCCTCTTTCAAAGGGACCACTACCAGCTTCTTGATCGTGGATTCTGGACCATCAGACTCCTCTTTGATTCGCTTCATGTATACTAGCAGGCGGTCCTTTGATTGCTATCCATCCCCGGTCGAGGCGCTTGCACTCGCGTCGGCTCCCCTCAGGGCAGTTGAAAAGCATTTCCTTGCAGAGGCCTGGTCTCCCTTGATGTCTATCGTATAGGTACCATCCTTTGATAGACATCTTAAGACTTGGTGGAGGGTGGAAGCGACCCCATGCATGGCGTGGATCCATCCCCTTCCCATTATGACGTTGAAGGAGGACTGGCAGTCAATGACGACGAAGTCCACATCCAAGCATTTCTCAGCAGCACAGAGCTTCAGGGTCACGATGCCCAAGGGCCTGACCTTAGTGCTGTCGAAAGCAAACAGCGGCTGACAGGTTGGCTGGAGTGCGCTTCGATCCAGGCCCATATTCTCGAATGTGCTAAGGAACAGGATATCGATGCTACTTCCACCGTTGACCAGGATCCTTCCGACCTTCCGACCAACGTGGAGCCAATCTGCTATTTAATCACCAAAAGGTTGTCGTGAGGCAGGCGTACCATGGTCAAATCTTGTTGCGTGAAAACGATGGGGGCGGCAGAGGCGCGGCTTTCTCCCATCATCAAATGGTTGATGGAATGGCCCATCCCCCTCAGGCACTTCACCCTTCCTTCAGCACTTTTAAGACATTTTTCCTTCTCCTCTTGATCCTAGGTCAGCTCTGGCTTGCCCACGATGGTCGGCACTATCCTCAGGGTCTGCTCTCCTGACCCAGAGGCCTGGGTCTGCTTCCCCTTTTCAGACCTGGAGACGTCTTTCTGCGGCTGAGTTCCGCCAGTTTTCACATATTGTTTCAGCTTGTCGGCATGGATCGCCATCATAACCTGTGCATAAATGTTGCGGCAGTGGATGGTGTCGTGGCTGTAGTCTTTGTAAAACTGGCAGTACCTATTCCTGTTCTTCATGTGCTCAGAGACGCCAGATTTGGGCGGGTCTGTGAAGATGCCCCTGTCCCTATTTTGGAGGTAGATCATGTCGATCGACGTGTTGAGCTCCTACTTCGGCAGAGGGTCGCGGGGTGTCTTCCTCCTCTTGCCACCTTCTTGACTGCTTCGAATGGAGGCTTCCTATTTCAGAGTCAGTCCTTGGTCCGGTGAGGGCCTTTTCACCCCTTGCGGGGCCAGGATTTGTACCGACGACGTTGTTATCGCGACGAAGGTCTTGGGCACCTTCTGGTGGCTTTCTAGTACCCTGAATACCCCTTCCGACTTCGCCTTGACATTCGCCATATCGTACGAAAGATTTAGAAGGAGATGGTCTGATAGCATTGATCCTGCCTGCAGGCTCCTGACGAATGAGCCTGCGGCCTAGACCGAGTCGGCGTTATGAACTAGGGACATTACCTCCAGGAAACGCAACAGGTACTCTCTCGGGGGCTCATCTGCGGCCTGCTCCAACCGGTCAAGGTCTCGCATGGTTTTTTGCTGTCTCTGGGCACCCGTGTACTACTTTAGGAAAAGTTTACAGAAATCTTCGAACTCGTTTATGGATTTCTCTAGGAGCTGTCTGTAACATAGCAGGGCTGGTCCCGCCAGAGTCGTAGAGAAGACTTTACAGGTCACAATCTCGTCCCTAGTTTCCAAGGCCATCTTTTGTTGAAAGTGGTATATGTGATCGAGGGGGTCGGTTTTCCCCTCGAACGACTTGAAGGTCGGGGTCGTGAAGTCTCTTGGCCTGGACTCCATCTGGATCCAGTCGGCGAAGGCCGTCCGGTTGATCCCTCGCATAGTTTGCTCTGCCAGCTCATCTAGGGTCGGGCTGTGATAGGCCCCGAGTCTCTTACTCAACTCCGCCATTATTTCTTGCTTCCAGTCGGGAGGCGTACCTCCTGAGCTTCCATGGCGTCTTCTGCCCATCGCCGCCCCGGTTTGGAGGGGTTTTGTTTGGCTTTGCCACGCCCCCTGCATCCGCGGCCCAGATAGGGCGGGAACTTCCCCTCGTGGTTGGCTTCCGAATTCTTGTTGGACCTCTTCGTCAAAATCTTCTCTCCGCTGGCTCCTGGCTTTGCTTGCCAGTAGCCCTTCGAGGCGGGCGTTGTCTCTGCGCACCTCTGTGACTTCGTTCCTTAAACCCAGGACGGCCTCGTGGGCCATTTCTGCCTTCTAGTTTGCTTCCGTCAGGGTGGTGAGCATCTGATCCAGCTTTTGCTCCAGATTTGGTCGTGCTTCTCGGGAGCTCCCTTCAGCATCAGGACGTGTACTCCTGGTTGTCATCCTCGAGGGTGCCATCTGACGTTATATGGCCTTTTGTTCGGGGAGAGTGCGATCGTGAGTCTCATACTCTTTTTCTCACGCTCAATCATTTTCCCATAGACGGCGTCAAACTGTTGGATCGATTTCTCACCAGCCGCCCACGAGTCTCCGAACTGCTGATGCTGTGTCCTCCAACTGTCCACATGTCCTTGCTATTCCAAAGTACTCTGAACTTCAGGCAGGGTCAGAGAGGCAAGGGTGGCCACCGACAAAGACTCTCTGATACTTAAGTCAGTGGTCTTTCTTTGATTCAGGATAGCAAGGATTTAGTTCTATATGAGTATATCTTTGTTTCTTGCTTGTAAACTTTTAAATATCTCTATTTGTATGCGTACATGCCTCCTCTTGGGAAAGCATGACTCATATATATATAGTCCTGAGATTGTGAACCACCCGGTTCTCAATCTCAGGACTAAGTACCTTTTTCCTCAAGAGTTTTTCCAGAGGTCACGGGCCGAGATTACCGTGATCTTCTCTGTATCGCTGTAGCCTGGTTTCCACTGCCCCTATGGCTTGAGTCTGTCAGGGGTGAGATTTGGACAAATCGCCGTTTTGTCAGGACGGCTTGGCCCTTATGCACACCTACTCAAGATCGCATTAAATGCTCTTTCTGGGTATGGAGTTGTGAGTTGCTTTCCATTGTATTCTGGTGGAAGACCCTTGGGGCTTCCGACCCCCCAGTTGTCGAGATAAAGGTCGGACTGGGCCGAGTCTATCCAGGGTCTGTTATGGACTCGGCCCTGACCTCGGACAGCCCAATGGCCAATGTGGTATCATGTGTGACCCGCATGGCCTTTAGCTAGTCACTCTTGACACCTGTCGGACGGTGGGCTCCGTTTGTGACCTGTTCTGCCGCTTAATCGTCCACGTGGTGTATGATTTGGGAACGGGATCCACAATATGTCATACTATCAAGAGCAAGGTCAGCTAAATCTATCAAAATTTGTATCAAACCTACTATTCCCAATACTAGTGATGATAATAAATATACTAAGAATATTGTTTATAGAGAATTGTTATCATTCATGAATACTAATACTTGAAAAAATATATGCTTATTTAAGTACTAAAATATGTTATGTATTTCTTTTCGGCTATAGTCAATATATTTTGTTTTTTGAAATAACTCTTGTGTGTACACTAATTTCCTTCTTGTTACGACACAAATATACTTATTTCCTTTCTCTCTTAATAACAATAGTATATATGTATATCTATTCTCTTTTCTGCACTAGTCGAAACACATCTACAAAAAAGCTAACAAAACAGGTGCGTGTCTCAATAATTAATTGAAACATATCTACAAAAGGTTAATAAAACGGGCAAGTGCCTAAGGCACATGCCACTTCCCCTAAATATATATATATATATGAGCACCAATTCAGTAGGTTATTTTTTTTTAATCTATGCATAGGTATCAATTTGGCCAATGAAAATTTAGCATACACATTTTTTATTGTAAAAAGTAAGAGAGAGAAAAAGCATTAATAATGCACGTCTTTTCATGCACTTCATTATAGCTATTGGATCACTATAAGATGTGATCCAAAAGCTGAAAAAAAAATACCTACTCATAGGTAAAAAAAAAAACCCTATTGGATTGGCAACCTATATATATATATATATATATATATATATGGGCATCAATCCAGTAGGTATTTTTTTTTTACTTATGCATAAATATCAATTTGGCCAATGAAAATTTAGCATGTATATTTTTTTATTGTAAAAAGTAAGAGAGAGAAAGAGTTTTAATGATGCACGTCTTTTTATGTATTTCATTATAGCCATTGGATCATCATTACTTTACGCTTTATTATAAGATATTGTGTCATTATTTTATCTCATTCTTTATTGTAAAGTCTTTTATCTTTCTTATGGGCCCTGGTGTACGTACTGAGTGTGCACTACCGAATGGGGAACCAAGGGAGCGACCTCTCTGAAAACACCCACGGTCATAATCTTAACATACTTTTTCTCAGAAATCCTATCTTAGGAGAGGTCAATCTTATTTTCCCTCAGATATTCTCACCTAGTGGAGGTTGGTATGATACTTTTAAATTATTTATCTTATTTAGTCATTTTTTAATATGAGTGGGTACGCTTCAATGAACCCAAAACTATATTGAACTATCATAGCATTTCCTTTGTTAAAGTATGTTGAAGTATTTTCATGATAATATTGTAAAGTCAGCATACATCATGAAGTTATACATAGGCCATATAATAATAATATAAAGGCAAGTTAGCACATGAAGTTAATTCAAATATATCATACTGCAAATATGAAACATTTTCAACCATCCATGCCATATGTGAAATTGTACTTACCTCGTAATATGATTGTCCTAGTTCCACTCGTTAATTACGCACGTCTAGATTAAAATTTGCCCTGACGTATACATATTTTATTTGTTAGAGAAATTTAAAGTGGCCTTATACTAATTTTTTTTAAATCTAATTACTTAGTGGGCTTAAAACATTTAAGACTCAGTCTTGATCCAGCATAAAACTTCACATTTGAGAAACAATGTCATGTTACATTCATTGACTTATTTATACTTTCACTTAGATAGATGAGATTTGATTCTCCTTAAACTTGATCATAGTGATCTTTTTAATCTATCAATAATTTAGTTGTTGATTTGACTAATATCATCCTAAATTAATGAAGTTTTCTTACTTATATTTCTTTTCTTCAAATACTTTGAATTATTCTTGATTAATTTCTTTATTCGAAATTTAGGGTCATAATATAATAATTGAGTCAACCACACCAAGGGCTATAAAAATTTAAAATCTAAAATCATATTTGGACTAAATATTATTTGGTATTGATCGTGCTTTTTAGGCTTATCACTAAACTTAGGCAAAATACAATTAGAAGTATACATTACTTATTTCTTGTAATTGATTTCATGTCTTAAATTTAAGTAAATCTTTTCTTAATCCAATTAAAGATCTAAAATAATTTTTTTTATTTATTCTTATACCAAATTTTCAACCTAATATTTCAAGTTTTATAATTTATATTTTTGCCCATAATCTTAAGATTTCTAACATTTATGCCCTCTAATAGTAAATATTGAGTAATATCTTATTTTTTGTTAAAGATTCTTCCTTTAATTACTTTTACACTTTAAAATAATGCTGTCAAAATGGGCGGGCCGGGCGGGCCGGCCCGCCCACAACGGGCTATTTTCAAGTGACGGGCCGGGCCAGCCTGTATGAATGATGAGGAGGCCTGACCCGACCTGTATGAATTAAGAGGAGGCCCAACCCGGCCCTATGACCTAAGCGAGCCCGTAGGCAGGCTGGGCCTAGTCCAGCCCGGCCGGCCCGCATTTCGATCTTTTTTTTAAAAATATTTTTAGATATATTTTTTTATGAATTTTAATAATTAAAAAAAATTATATATATGAATATGTGATAAAAATTTTATCATAAATTATTTTACAAGTTTTATGATAAAAATTAAAAAATAATACATAAATTTTGTAATAAGTTTATGGAAAAAAGTAAATTAAATTTGAAAAATAACAAATTCAAATTTATTGATAAAATTTTATTTACCTAATTACCTCATGTTGGCCTTTTTTATTTGAAAGGTTTTAATGTAAACTGTTTAATGAATTTGAACAATTAAAAAAAATTATATATATATGATAAAGCTTTTATCACAAATAATTTTATAATTTTTATGATAAAAATTAAAAAATAACACATAACTTAAGTTGATGAAAAAAAGAGTAAATTATATTTGAAAAATAACAAATTCATCATTAATTCATTATTCATAATTGATCATTGTCGTTCATGTATAAATCATTGAAGTTTTTGGCCAATTCTTTATTGTGAATAGTATGTTGATTTCGTTTCACCGCTTGTTCCTAATCTTTAACATATGTTAGCACTTCAACCATTTGAGGAGTCAACGAAGTTCTTCGATCATCTAATATCCTCCCATTGGTGCTAAAAGTAGACTCTGAAAAAACCATGGACACCGGAATAATTAAGATATCACGTGCTAATTGTGAAAGCGAGAAATTTTTCTTGACACTTTTGCCACCATTCCAAAACTTTAAAGTTTTCATCTTCACAGTCGATGTCCAAATCTAGCTTAAGAAATTAGTTAAGCTCCGAGGATTGCAGCAGATTCATTGTTCTTAGTAATATATCATATTGTTGACTTGAACTTGATGATGATGATGATGAGCCAGCCCCACACCCAGGAATATAAGACCAAATAGACTTTTTCTTTGATCGATCTTCGGTTTGTTGTGGGATTTCTTGTTGACTCATATTCGTACTGCTAAACTTATCCTCATATATACTAAATAATTCAAAAAATTTATCACGAGCATTAGTATATTGGATTGTAAATTCAAAGTCTAAAGTATTACCAATGTGACCAATAATAGCATAAAGACTATTTAATTTAGCTCTAGGATCTAAAATAAAAGCAAAGAAAAATAATAAAGGAATTTCGGACCAATATTTCAAATAAACTTCTTGCATTTTAATTATCATATGTCCAAATATAGGGTCATATTTTTCTTTAGAAAACATTAATGCAATAAAAAACATGTGATGTAAAATAATTGGAAAAGTAGGATAATAAATACCAGATAAAGCAATGGTAGCATCATAAAAAACTTCTAAAAATTGTACAAATTTTTCATAAATAAACCAATCATCATCTTTTAAATTTAGTGAACCCATTTTGGAATCGTAAAACACAGTAATAGTATTTCAACTTGTATAGTATTTTTTTTATACACTATTACATTTTTTAACATCAAATAGGTAGAATTCTACCTTACATGCATATCGAATGGAAATTTTCTTGGAGGTAACCCTTCAGCTTTACAATATTTTTTAAATTTAGTAATACGAGGATTAGAAGCATGAATGTAAGCAATAATATTTTGAACATTTTTAATGTATATAGATAATATTTCCATACCTGATTTTACGATGAGGTTGATTATATAGCATGCACAACGTTGATGTAAGAAAACTCCTCCTGCGTATGAGCGTACCGAGTTTTGAAGTAATTTTATGGCCTTTGTATTGAATGTAGCATTATCAAAAGTAATAAAAATAATGCGGTTTACTATGTCATATTCTTCTATAATATTTAAGATTCTTTCATAGATAATTTCAGTAGTATGTCTCTGATCAACGAATTTAAAACCAATTATTCTTTTTTGCAATATCCATTTTTCATCACAATAATGGGCAACTACACTTATATAATCTTGTTTAGAATTAGCACCCCAAATATCAGATATTAATGCAATGCAAGTATTTCAGACGTTAGTTCGGTGCGCATATTTTTATAAACTTTAAACAAATCACTTCTAGTAGTATTCCTAGAAACCTTTTTAAAATTTGGATAATATGATCATCTAATATGTTCTTCATATTCATCGGGCTCACCAATACATAGTGACAAATCCTTCGAAGCAATAAAACGTGCTAATGACTCCCTAGCAACTAAAGGATCATAGTTCCAAGTACTTACCAAACAATCCCTATTGAGTTGAAGTATTGATTGAGTGGATTGCATACCTCTTTGAGGATCTTGATGGTTGGAAAAACATTTTTTGTGATGTCTTTTAAGAGAGGTGGTACCGCTAGATAGTTTAGTGGTGAATAACTTCTTACAATATTTGCACTTTACCATTTTTGTTTTGTTATTATTGCCATCATCATGGTATTCCATATCGAAGCGGTCCCATACATCAGAAGTTATCCTCACATATTTTGATTTTGGGGTCGTGCTTGCACTGGGAGAATAACTATCTTAAAATTGTGAATGACTTCCACGGGCATGTGGATTACTTTGCTTTTCGGAGACTTGGTCACCCCTTTCCATTATGCGGATTTGTTCTTCTTCCACATTAACATCCATCTCTAAATTAATATGAAGATTAACAATTTAACTTTAAACATATTACTACACTAACTAATTTAAATTAAAAAGATAATGAACATATTACTATTTTACTACATTGACTAAATTTAGCTTTTATTAAAATTAAAATTAATAATTTAACATTAAACATATTTCTATGTTCTATACTAACTATGTCTATGTCTATCTATGTAGATTGTAATGATAATTTACTAATTCATATTAAAAAGATAAGAGTGATAAATTAAACTTTTAAAAATTTAGAAATTTAAATTACCTTGAATTGAGATTTGAGTAGACTTTTGACTTAGATTTTAGTTGGATACTTGGATACTTAGATGTTGGAACTTGGAAGAATTGAAACTTAAAAATAGAAATAGAGAATATAACTATAGATTAAAATTTTATAATTATTAATATTAAATAGTTATTAGATTATATAATTATTTAGAGAATGCAAATTGAAAATTTGAGAAAATAATAGTAAAATGAGAGAATGACGGTAGAAGAGAAGTGTGTGTGTGAAAAATAGGTGAGGAAAAAATGAGGTATTTATAGTTTAAAATTTAAGGATTTTTTTTTAATTTTTTTAATTATTAAAAAAAAATCGTTGGGCCCAACGGCTATATGCCCAAGCCCTAAAATGGCCCATAGGCCATAAATGAATCGGGTCCTATGGGCCCAAATTTTTTTTTTCAAAAACAAATTGATTTTAATTTTAAAAAAAAGGGCGAGCGGATCGGACCGGTCTAATCCAGGCTGATAGCCAGGCCGGGCCAAGCCGGTCCACGGGCTCAGAATGTTAGGCCCAGTCCGGCCATGGGAATAAGGCCGGACTGGGCCGGGCTTATCTATACCAGGCCGGGCCGCGGACCAGCTCATTGGACTTGGC
This sequence comes from Parasponia andersonii, assembly GCA_002914805.1. Taxonomy (NCBI): domain Eukaryota; kingdom Viridiplantae; phylum Streptophyta; class Magnoliopsida; order Rosales; family Cannabaceae; genus Trema; species Trema andersonii. The sequence goes on along the minus strand of JXTB01000217.1, from coordinate 169,116 downwards.
CCATTTTGACAGGCCTACTTCAAAATTGTCTTAAAACTACTTAAAAAAACTTTCTTACATATTTGACCCATATTTTGTCAAAATTACATTTTTTACCCAAATACTCAAAGTTTTTGCATTTTAGTCCTTCCAACTTTTGAGCAAATATCTTTAATTTTTGGAAAGCATTTCTAATGGATAAAAATCTGTTCTTAAGGATTTAAGTCTAAATCATTAAGGTTGGTTTATTTTCGTGCATATTTTATTTTAGGGTCTTACACTTAAAAATCTTCCACTTTTTGTATTTAGTCATTTTGATTTTACTATTATTATTATTATTATGTAGCATTTATTATTATGAAGTATTCATATTTAGAGGCTTAAGAAATCAACAAAATAAGTCTAAACGTAGTATAAATTATATAACATCTAAAGTAGGTCAATTATGTTATTACCTATTTATTCTTTCATATAATCACATAATAAGCAAGGTAAGAGAATAATTACCTTTCAAGCTTGAATCTTCTTTCTTACGTCTCCACCAGAAAACTAAGTGCTCTCTACTCTTGACTATAATCCTTAATTTTTAGAGTCGATGGGTAAAATATTATGGCTCTTATGGATTTGGAAGAAAGTAAGGTAGAAAGAGTTTTTTTTTTTTTGAAAAGAGATAATTGGAAATATGAAGATAGTTTTGGCTAAGTAATTGAAAGGTTAAGCATGGATTTGAATTGCCAAATGAATGATCTATTTATAGGCCATCCATGGAAGTATCCAATAATACATACTTTCTCATTCCATTAAATAATCCAAGCATCATTATTATCAATTTATCAATATATCTTCTTTTCCTACTCCATTACCTTATCTTTTACTTTATTTTTTTTTTACTCATCCACTACTTTTGTCTCTAATCTTTCTTCTTTTTCAATTATTTGGAATCTAATACCACTAGCTCCCAAAGAAAGTCTTCATTATATTAATCTTTTTTATACCTTTTGAATTATTTGGGAGACAAAAGTTACTAATTAATTTTGTCTATGTCTTCTACTTTGAATTATGGCCACTAATTTCCAAACAATATTTCCATTATGATTTTTCTTTTTTTTCCTACATTTTGAATTACACACTAACTTTATTCCTTTCCTTTTCTATTTTACTCATTTAAAGTTATTACCTTCCTAAGGTAAAACTTTACTATTCTTCATCTTCTTTTATAACTTATTTTTCACTTTTAGATTGATTTATCTATTCATTTCTTTGTATACTTAAATCCTAACTATTCAAATTATGGCATGGTACTATTTGGTGCAACCATTAACTTTAGATTATAAAATGCAACAATTTTATAATGTGACATAAATATGTCATATTTTTAATTAGGTTATATTGATGTACATAATATAATTATTGTAGAATCAATTTATTATTAAGGAAAATTAACTTAGAATTTCTAAGTTGAAACAAGGATTAACTATGATTTTCTCACGTAATAAAATTTAACATTAAAATAATACTACACACATAATTTCAAGCATTTGTGAATATAAACTTATTAAAATTCGATACTAAGTTTATAATAATTGTACTATTATTGCAAGTCTAAGGATTCTTAGGGGGTTATAGTCAAGACGTGAGTTACGAGGAACATCCAGTAAAGATTTTGGATATAAAAGAAAAGAAATATAGAAACAAGAAACTCTCTTTGGTCAAAGTACTATGGAAGACCAATAAAGTGGAAGAGGTCACATAGGAAAGAGAAGAAGAGATGAAAATTACGTATCCACACTTATCTGGGTAAGCAAATTTCAAGGATGAAATTTTATAAAGAGAGGAGAATTATGGTACCTAAGATTCTCACATGTATACTAAGCCAATAGTAAATATATTCTAATTGCATATTAGACATCTAGAATTCATTAATACCACTTTCATAGTAACATGCTCATTTATTATTTTTGTACATTTACATACATGTTATTATACTAATGCTTATCGAAGTGTCCCTATACAGTGTAAAGATTCAATACCCTCAGAGAGAGAGCTTGGTGTGCTAGAAGAACAAAGAATATATTTATGAAGATAATACTACGTGCACATGTATTAAGATCATATTTGTTGATAACTTGGTCAAATAGTACTTTTTCAGTAAAATGCAATTTTCACGTATTTTGGAGGCGAATTCACTGTGTTTAACAAGTCAAATAGCTTTAAATCAAAATCTATGACTCATTTATAGCATTTTATTTGTCGGCTCCAGATAAGCATGAGGTGGCATTCACGACACTGATTTATGTTTTATTTGCACTAAACTAGCTTAGATTTAGCTTAATCGCGTAATATCATTTTTGTACATTCTAATTATTAAGTATTAATACTATGTTTTCATTATTAATTGGAGTCTAATTGACTTATTTTTATGTTTAATGATTGGTTATAGGGCTAGGTTTCACTAGATTATAATAAGGTTGGCCATATAGGATCATAAGTCAAAATGTGACTAGATTTCACTTTTTAAACTAGGATTCATTAACTTTTGTTAAACTTCTGTGTATAGGAGTAACAAGCAACGTGGTGACTATACTAAGAATATTTTAGAGCTAGACACATGTAATGTAATGTGCAAAATACCCCTTAGAAATTAAGTTATGCCTTTTCTTAGCAATTAAGTATTGATTTTTGACCAAATTTGGTCATTTTTTTTCTTTTTCTCTTCAACCATGACCTGAACCTCTATAGTTCCTTTTTATACCTCTCTCAACTTTCCTCAACTATTTCTAAGAGTTTCTAAGTATTAGAACTCAAATTGGAGCTCTAGAAAGCAAGATAGATCAAAACTAGTCAAGGTAATTCTACTACTCTTCTTCCTAGGTCTTTTTCTTTAATTTCAATTCTCTACTTGCTATCACTTAAATAATAGTTCCTTCAGGTCCTCTTGAGTCCTAAAATCTAATTCTAAGCTTGGGAAATCAGTTTGGTGGAGATAGAAAGTAAGAACTTCAGAAGAAACTCAAACTAATCAAGGTGAGCATTATGTAGGAGTTATTTTCTTTTATTTTGGATCTTAAACTAAAGCTACTATTTGATGAATAATGGTCATAAGAACTCTTATATATTGCTAGAATATATAATTTAAGTTGGAAATTCAAGTTATATCTAGAGCCTCAAATTTGCTAATTGTAGATTCAAGTGTTTCCGTGGGAGTATTCAGATTTCTATACATATAATTTGATTTTCTCAACTTACAATGGATATGTCATGGATTCTTTCCATTAATTTAGTTGTTGTTTGTAGCCATAAACAAGTGCACAAATCGTTTTAAACTTGTCTAAACTGAAAAATATTTGAAATGTGATTTTATGTTATCTTAGATGTTTCTTTTGATGTGTATATATGGGAATTGACTTGTAAAATATTATTATAAGTTTAAAACCATGATTTTAAACATATAGAAATATCTTAAAAATAAGGGAGGCGTTGTCCAAATGTTTTTAAAATAAAATGGTACCATTTAGAGACAAATGAATTAGTTTTACAGAATTATATGCCATTTTAGATTATTTCTATGCTAATGAACTAACATTTATATTTTACTATTTTTGAATAGTTTTTCAATACTAGTTATTGGCAACTAAGTACCTTAAGTGAGTTATACACTCCTAAGTCATTTTAAAAACAAGTATTCTAATTTAGTGATATTTCTGATTTCGGTTTTGTTCAAGTATCTTAGTGTATTCCTTTAGTAAAATGTACATCTTGAACAATAGTAATTTACAAAAGGTGATTAGCATACAAATATCTAGAGGATATTAACACTTTCTACTATCAATTCTTATCCAGGAGACGAGATAAGTAAAAATTTACAACTGCGTCATATGAGTTATAAGGAAGATAGAATTATGTGAAACTTACTTATTCTTGAAATTTACGAAATGGTATTTGTATAGCATGTCTTGCATGCAAATTGAGAATTTCATTACAAAGTATTCAAAAGTAAGTAATATTATACTAATTTTATAAGATAAGTTTTAATGGCAATTATTAGTCTGTCAAAGCTAGGTAAGTGAGTCAGTTGATACAGACTCTCCCATTAAAGCGAGACTTGCGGATCTTATGATATGTCTCGTTGAAGTGAGACAATATTAGTATAGTGTGAGATACCGCTTTGATGAGGGAAGGAGATTTTAAAAATCTTAGATGATAGTCATACCTTATTTTACTCTTGGCCAAAGTTTCTACCCAATGTTATCACGACTTATCGACTTACAAGACTTGTAATATACTAAAAGGCCTAACTATGAGTATTTTTTTTAAAAAAAAATGCATGGAATCAAACGTTTAAGAAGAAAAGTGTACAATGGGAACTTGATGAGATTTTAAGGTATACATGAGCATGCATAGTTTTTACTTACTAAGTTTTAGCTCATTTTAGTCTTGTGATGCAGATGAGGAGGGACATTTTAGTATTGACTAGTTGGTTGGTTGGTTTGCCTTTTGTTGCCATAATCATACAAATGTGGATGAGCTTAACCTGTGGGTGACTTTTTTTGTATTGAGATATTTTGATATAATGTAAATACTACTATTGAAGACAAAATAGACTGGTGAAGATCCGTTTTATTTATGCATTTTATAAAATAACTTTTAGCAAGTAATACCTCGCAGTTGCTTTGTCTAAAAGTTTTGAGAAATTCAAATTTTCCCACCTTTTTTTTTTAAAACTAAAGATAATATTTAAGAAATAATAATATTTCGTAGTTTGGCTATGTAGGACAATATGGTTAAACTAGGGGGTGTTACAGGTAGAATATGAAGAATTCAATTGAATTAAATTACTAGATAGGAATAAAAGTTGAATAATGTGATTTAAGTTTAATAGTTAAATTTTAGTAATACCGCACTTATTTTAATTAGTTTAGCAAAATTATTCCTACAATAATAAATATAGATTTTTCAAAAATCTTGTAATTTATTTAAGACTAATAAGATTGGACTAATAGTTTAACCTAGATTATTATATTAGAGATAACAACTAAGTTAAATAAAATATTAGATGTTTATTAGTAAAAACACATAAGATTTTCAAATAATCAGTAGGAGAGGGGTAAATGCCAATATATCTCACGGTCTCTATTATTAATTAAGCACTGTGAGATTTAATTGCTACCTAGAGACACTTAGATTTTATCCTCTCTATAGTGGGTGTCCATTTAAATTAATAGCAAGGCATAATTTCTCAGATATAGGATTTTAGAATGTATTTCAAAATTGACCTATCCTACAATGGTAATTTTGAGTTAAGTCATTAGAATCAGAAATAATAGGTCATACTCATGAGGATACAATTAAACTATTAATAGTATTTTGATTATAAAACAGTAGTTAATAAATAAAAGAAAATTTGTGAAATTTTCATGTATTATTTATTAATTGATAATGTCTCAATTCAATTAATAATTATGTGACCTATTTTACGACGACACCTAGTTAGAGAAAATTGAATTACTATAGAATTAGTAATTAAGTTTATATATTCACTTACTTGCTTCATGCATCAGGTTTATTATTCCAAATTCTTTGTGATATTTATTTTCAAATATGTTAAATATTTTTTTATTTATTTAATTTTAGCAAACATATCAACCTCGAATCTCATTATCTCTTTACTCACAAATAAAAAATTAACTCGAGATAATTTTATCAAGTAAAAAATAATATAAATATCGTGCTTGTTAGTGAAGACTACAAGTTTGCACTTTTGGAGAAATATCCTCCATAGCCTACTGCTAATGTTACTCGTACTGCACGAGAAAGTTATAAAAATGGACTCATGCCGATAATAAAGCTTGCTACTACATGTTAGCAGGCATGACCAACATGCTTAGAGCTAAGCATGAAAAGGTGGAGACTACTTATAAGATAATGGAGTATCTTCAGGCCATGTTTGGGCAATAATCTGATCAATCTCATCATAATGTCATTAAAAAGACTATGAATACGAAGATGAAGAAAAGAACTTCAGTGAGAGATCGTGTTTTGAACATGATCATTTACTTTAGAGAGACTGAAGTTTATGGAGCTACGATCGATGACCGCATCCAAGTGAGTATAATTCTGGAATCATTCTCACCTAATTTTCTTTAGTTCAAGAACAACTATGTTATGAAAAAGTTTCATTATACGATGACTCAACTGCTCAATGAACTGCAAACCTTCGAATCGATATCGAAAGATAAAGATAAAGATGGTTTAGCAATAGCTACTGAAGCAAATATTGCAGAAGAAAATCCCTCTACCTCTAATAAAACCAAGAAGAGAAAGAGAAGGGTGCCTTTGGGTCCAAGTTTAAGAAGAGTAAAAAGTGCAACACAAGCACTAGGAAGAATAACTCCAACGACAAAAAGCGTAAGGAAAAATATTTTCATTGCAGAGTTGAAGAGCATTGGAAGAAAAATTGTAATAAGTATCTCTCTGAATTGAAAAAAGAATAAAAAAATGTAAATATGATTTCCTTGTTTTAGAAGCTTATTTAGTGGAAGAAGATTTATTTGATATATCTCTCTAGATAGTTTATTCAGGAGCCACTAATCATGTTTGTTCTTTTTTTCGGATACTTAGTTCTTTAAGAGAGCTTGTGATAGGGAATTCACGATGAGAGTTGGCAATGGAGCCAAAGTTTCTGCAAAAGCAATAGGATTCATTTGTCTTTATTTTAGGAATAAATTTTTGTTATTGAACAATATTTATTTTATTCTCGCTTTTCATAGAAATTTGATTTCTATTTCAGGATTATTTGAATAAATATTTTATGTTTCTTTTCTTAATAATGAGATTTTTATTTCTAGAAATGGTTTAAATATTTGTTCTGTAAAAATAAAGAATAGGCTTTATATGTTAAGGCCAGATGAACAATCACTACTTAATACCAAAATATTTAAGGTAAAACATCCCAAAACTAAAAAGCAAAAAATTTCTCATGATGACGATGCATATCTTTGGTATCTTAGATTATGGCATATCAATTTAGATATGATAAATAGACTTATAAAGAGTGGTCCCTTAAGAGAGCTAAAAGTTGGCACTTACCAGTTTATGAATCTTGCTTAGAAGGGAAAATGATTAAGAGACCTTTTTCAATAGAGGACAAAAGGGCTAAAGAACTCTTTAAGCTTATACATAGCGATGTATCTGGTCCATTAAATTTACAAACAAGAGATAATTATGAATACTTTGTCATATTTATTGATGATTATTTATGATATGGATACGTATATCTAATGTAAAGAAAATCTAAAACCTTTGAAAAGTTTAAAGAATTCACAACATGTCAACCCCGAGAAAACCTTAAACTTAAAAAAATTAGTTTAATAATTATTAATTATCATGATCTTTTAATATTAGTATATTCTCCTGAAGAATGAATTTATCATATTTATTTTCTTATCTAAAAGTTTATTATATATAATTTCTTTGATCCTAGAAATTGAGTAGTTATACATTAATGAATTTCATGAATATGTTGCAGTGAGATATTCATAAGAAAGCCAAGTTGAACTATGCGCCTAATTGTAAGTATAAATTATTCGACAATATATATAGCTATTGTTGATAATGTGAAATAGGCTTAGTTAATTATGTTTATTATTTGGTCCTAAATTATCTGAGTTCAATAATCATTTATCATAGCCCAATAAGTAATAGGAAAGTCCAAATTTGAAATTATTAGTATTTTTGGCTGTAATTATTATTGGGTTTCAATCCTTTAGCCCAATATAATTTATCTTTACCCAATATATAATAAGAGAGGCCAAGTTGAAGTAAACATTTTCAGCCCAAATAATAAGTTAAATATTCACAAGCAATGTGTGTGTATATATATATATATATATATATATATATATGTGTGTGTGTATAAAACAAAAGAAAAATTAATGGTATAGCCATTAACATATTTTAATGATATGCATATACATTCATCAATTTACTTATAAGAATGGAAAATGATGTAAAAGACTATTAACATATTTTATTAGTATATTATCACCATTAAAATAAAAAAAATTATTAATTACATTAGAAAACAAAACAAAAATTAGGTAAGTTATGTAATCATGTATTAATTATTTGAATGGTATATCCATTATATAAATTTTATGGATATTAAATATAAATATGATAAATTAAAGTATTATTTTTTAAAGTGGATGATGCATAGTTATGTTAATAAAATTTATTTAATTGCATGATAAAAAGATAACAAATTAAAAAGTTAGATAAATAGTGATTATTATTAATATTTTTTGGATTAACCTTTAATTATATTTTATGTATATAATTAGCCTATAAATAGGGCACTCTTTTGTAAACACAATCAAGTTCGTTCATTTGTTTTTCTCCATCTCTCTCTCAAAAAAAGTATGTTATGTTTTGAAAAAGAATATTTGAGATAATTAAATGTGATATTTTGCCTTTACAAGAGATATTTGTTTAGATTGTGTATGTGCCTACGAAAATACATACCTCTTATAATATTAAGATGAGATAAATTTAGTTTACAATATTGTTCATAACTTGATGAATATACTTCAATTAAAGGAAGTATTAAGAATATAAAATATAAAATTTGAGTTTGAAATATCATACAACCATTTATTTTAAAGAGGAGACTAAGTAAAGATAATAATATAAAGGTGTCGTACTAATCTCCGTTAGGTGAGGATTTCTAAGAGAAGATAAGACCGACCTCTACTAGGTGAGGATTCTCGAGAAAAATATGTTAAATTTATGATCATTCGTGTTTCAATAGTGTCGCTCCCCTGAATCCCAGTCGATAAGTGCATACTTGATATGTACACAATGACCCATAAGAAAGATAAAAGATTTTATGATAACATAAGTGACAAAAGGCTACTTCATAAAATATAAGTTGAAAAATAACATAACGACATTAAAATTAGACTTTCATAAAATGTTATTTGTATGAAATATTTTGTGAGTTCAACTGTACTTTCTGAGTGAAAGCTCACGTAGTATAAATATCCATGTTGTAGGTATCAAAGGAAAGCAACCTTTGTTTTGAACAATGAGTTGACTAGAATTGAGATAGGAATGGATGCGAGACATGAACTTTGGGATACTACCACTATAAATTCTATGCATATTTTCCTCTCTATTAAACTTACTTAAATATGTAAGATTAAGTCATATGTTTCCTTAAATTAATAATAAGACGATATCTTTAAATGTGAAATCCTAATTTTAAGTTTAAATATGTCTCTAAGATTAAGTAATCATTTATGACTAATTTTATTTTTAAATCCCTTTATAGAATACCGTATATTATTCTGAAGCATATTTTCAATAATTAAAGATTTTTAAATAAATATATTTTTAGTATTTAATATTTTTTATTTGAATAAATATAGGACTAAATGAGTTTTGTCAAAAAGACCTAAACTAGTTTAAGGAAAGATTGGGATTTAAGAGGTCCACTTGTGACCCCTCTCCTCACCTAGAAGCTTTTTTGGTTGCGTATTATTTAAATCTCACAAAAAAAATATAATGTTTTCTTCAATAGTTTATTTATAATTCTAAATGGTTGACTACCTTGAGAGGATTATATAAACTAAAAAAATTGTCATAAATTTTCATAGTCAAAGTTTGTGAATTTAAAAATAAAATAAATTAAGAATATACGTAGATTTTGGTCTTAAAAATTGGGTTGTTACACAGTAGAAGTTGAAAAGTAATTAGGTAGGTCATTAAAAGCTTTTTAATTAAATCGAGGAGGTGAATACCTTGATAATTAATTCAAAGATCACTTATTGGAAAATGACACCCTATAGCAACTCACAGTACCTGAAACACCTCAACAAAGTGGTGTTATAGAAAAGAGAAACTGAATATTACTTGATATGGTTAAATCAATGATGAGCTACTTTTCCCTACCACTCTCATTCTAGAGTTATGCACGATAAACTGTTGTTTATATTTTGAATGTAGTACCTTCTAATTCTATCTAATAGATACCTTCAGAGTTATAGAATAGGTACAAACATAGTTTACGTCACATCTGCATATGGAGGTACCTAGCATCTATATTGGAGGAAAAAATTAGGAAGCTAGAACCACATACAGAGGTTTATTTATTTGTAGGTTATCCAAAAGATATAAGAAGAGGTTTGCTTTATTATTCTTAAGAGAAAAAAGTATTTGTATTGACGAATGCCACTTTTTTTGAAAATGACTATATGATAGATTTCAAAACCTCGAATTAAAGTTATGCTAGAGGAATTACTTTCTAATCAGATCAGACCACAACTAGCAATAGTTATTAAATGACAAAATTATGAGACCACTATTCCATATCAGAATACCTTGGCAATTTGATGCATTGAGAAAGTTATTAGACCACCTGCTCGCTGCAAAAAAGTTGGAAAAGCACATGTTGCTGTTACTGATAATAACGAAGAGGACTCATTAATATACAAATATGCAATAGAAGATTTTGATAAAATAAAATGGCAAGATGTTATGAACCAAGAAATAGAATCCATCCATTCCAATTTTATCTGGGAACTTGTAGATCCACCTGAAGATGCTAGGTCTATTGGATGGAAATAGATCTATAAAAAAAATAGGTACAGATAGAAAAGTTGAAATATTCAAAGCTAAGGTAGTGGCAAACGGTTATACCCAAAAAGAGGGAGTTGATTATGAAGAGACTTTCTCACCAGTAGCCATGCTTAAATCCATATATAACCTCTTATCCGTTGTTGTATGTTTAAACTATGATATATGGCAAATGGACATCAAGACAACTTTTTTGAATAGCTATCTTGAAAAAAGTATACATATAGTGCAACCAGAAGATTTTATGGCTAAAGGCCAAGAGCAGAAAATTTGCAAACAACTTAGATCTATTTATAGACTTAAGCAAGCTTCAAGATAATGGAATTTAAGATTTGATGAGACAATCAAGGCTTATAGTTTTGATCAAAATGTTGACGAACCTTGTATATACAAGTACATCAAAGATAAGAAAGTAATCTTCCTATTTCTTTATGTAGATGATATTTTGCTCATTAGAAATGATGTGGGAATATTATATAATGTAAAGAAGTGGTTAATCGAGTAATTCCAAATAAAAAATTTGAGAAAAGCAAGTTATGTGCTTGAGATCCAAATTATTTGAGATTGCAAAAATAAACTTTTGGCATTGTCTCAAGCATCTTATGTTGATAAGGAGCTCGTTCGTTTTTGACACAAAACTCCAAGAAAGGATAGTTACTTTCTTGATACAAAGTTATCCTTTCCAAAGAGCAATGTCTAAGGACAACTCAAGAGGAAGAAGAAATGAGAAGGGTTTCTTATGCGTCCGCAGTTGGGAGCCGTATATATGCCATATTATGTACTAGGCCTGACATATGCTACGCAGTAGAGATAATCAATCATTTTCAATCAAATCTAGGATTAGATTACTGGGTAGCAGTAAAGCATATTCTTAATTATCTTAGGAAAACGAGAAAATATATGCTAGTTTATTCAAGTCAGAATTTGATTCCTACTGGTTACACTGATTCTAATTTTCAATTAGACAAAAATACTCGAAAGTCGATATCTGAGTCAGTATTCACTCTTAATGGTGGAGCTAATGTCTGGAGAAATGTTGAATAATCCAGTACTGCGGAAGTAGAATATATAGCAGCTTGTGAAGCAGCTAAAAATGCAATTTAGCTCAGAAAGTTCATTACTAATTTGGAAGTTGTTCCAAATATGGATAAGCCATTGATTTTATACTGTGACAACAGTAGAGCGGTGGCAAATTTAAAAGAACCGAGAAGTCACAAGAGAAGAAAGCATATAGAGAGAAAAAATCATATGATTAGAGAGATAGTACGTCGAGGAGACGTGACACTTATGAAGATAGCATATGAAAGCAACATAGCGAAGACTTTTTCGAGCTATATAGAGGATCTAGGATTGAGATATATGTCTCACCTACTTTAAGCAGATGAGAGATTATTAGGGTTTATGCCCTAAAAGCATATATATTTTGGATATTTTTTGAATTAATAAAATGACATTTTTCTATTTGAATTTGTGCATAATTTGTATGTCTTTAAATATCGAAAAATTCTTAGTTTATTTATGTGAATATAATTTAGTATATAAGTATTATATACATGAGGATTAAATTTATGGCTAATAAATTAAATATAGTTTGTAATAAAGTATAGGATCTTTAATTAAATATTATTAGTACGGTCCATTAACATTGAGAATACAATAGTCTTATTCGGACTATTGATGTGTTAATATCACAATGACAATACTTTATATAATTCGATTATATAGCACTCGACCAGGCATTATTTGAATCTCATATAAATTCTGTTAACTATTGAGAGTTCAAATAATATCGCCAAATGATCAAATGTAAATCAGTCTTAATCCTTAGTAGTTATAGACTCCTATTTATAGCATTATATTCTTTAACATACTTGTGAAAAGTTTGTTTCTTGAACAGATTGAAATATTTGTATCTTAGAATATGATGAGATGAGTAGCTAGGAATATAACTTACAGATATGAAATCTATTTCTTTCATTGAGAAGATAGAAAGATGATCCCTTATATTAATTCAGGACTTGAAGAGTTTGAGTACTCAATTTATAATCGATTTATAAATTAATTGTTCATTAAAATTAATGGTATATAAGGATAAAGATGTAATTAGATAGGTAAATAGAACATTACCTAGCTCTAATTATAAATTCTCTATAGAGAATTGAACTACGTGTAATGATTAAATCAATGGATTGCTCGCTGTTTTCTGAGTAAATTAATTATGTAACTTTAAAAGTGCAATTCTAGATTTTTAGTGGAGTAATATTAGAATTAATAAATTAGAAAAATTAATTAAAGAGTTTAATTAATTGTCAAAATTTATTGGAACTTGTATTACAGGTCCATAAGTTCCCAATTCCATCTCTTCTAAACACTGTATTGGATATTACATTATTTTTATTATTGCACATTTTGTGTAGAAAAATTATTTGTCTACAATAATTAATGATTGTTATTAATTACTTAATTAATTTTGAATTAATTAATTTAAATTTATGGAGGGATAAATTTCTTAATTTATTTAAATTTTAAATTTAAAAATATCTAGTTATCAGATAATTATATAAATAGAAATTAGGAAACTGACTAAAATTTTCTTATTTAAATATATATGTAATTAATTAGATTAATTAATTTAAACGTATATATATAAACTTTACGTTAAAAAAAATGACTTATGGTAAAGTAAAAACTGTTATATATATTAATTAATATGATTAATTAATTTAATTATTAAATAGTTTAATATATATATATATAAGGTGAAACCCTAGAAAAATTATATTATACATTATTTTTTCTATAGAGCCTCCATAATCTAGAGAGATAAAAAAGAGAGTCTTTTTATTCTCTATAGAATAACCTATTAACACATGAAATTACAAGTACCTAAAATGCGAGCTTAAGAAATTGCACGCAATGCTCATATATTCATCTAGTTGTACTTGAAATTTGAATAGGAAAATCATGATTGAAAAGAAAGAAAAACTAGGATCCGCTGATAAATTACAAGAGATATTAGATCTATTATCTTTATATATTTTCTATTTGCTATGAATTAATATTTTGTATTCATATAGTTAATTGTTTTGAGAAAATTTTTGAATGTTCTTAGACCAGTTTTCCACTACGAGAATCGTTTTAAAAACCAACAGTAGGAATGTATATATTTGGTACGACCTAATTAACATTGTCAGTGTCAGTATATTTTATTAGTAAATAAGATTTTTTTTCCACACTTGTGATTCAAGTATGAAGTCTTTTACTTTCTTTTTTTCAGTTTTATCTTTGAAATTAATTCCTTTCATTAAAAAAATTTGAAAGAAATCTCCTATGCTTCATGTCTTGAAAACAAAATTCCTAAGAAAACAAAATGAAAAAAAAAAGATATTTTTTGTCTTAGAAATTTTTTTATAGAAATCCCATATGTAAAATAAATGAAAAATTATGAAAATCTTACACCTATGGAATCTCACATTGGGTTCATTGTGAAAGGTATTATTTATAAATTTTATCAAAACTAATTATCGATGTCATATTATACATGTAAAATTACTTAACTACCATCTTTACTTAAAACTCTGAAATACTCTCTTCCATAATAAACCCTAAATACATGCTTCAGTCACCTCTTCTTCTAGCCTTTACTACGATGAAGATGCCACCGACCTCATCTGTCCAAATGCTAGCACATGGATCTCCCACCATCTTTTATACTCTTCGTTGTCCGATAAGACGATCATCATCATAGACTTGGTACATGCCTGAACAACTAGCTGTTTTAGCTTCTTTGAGTTGTGTATTTGTCTTTGGCATTGGAGATAGAGAAGGTATTATGACATTGTAAAATTCGAATATAGATATTTTTTCGAATATTATAAACCAAATCAAACTTTTAAACGAGAGTTGAATTTGTTTTCGACTATTGTTGATCATAGATCCGAGATTTTATTTTTTGGGATGTTCTAACTTGGTTGAAGTTTTGATAGGGACAAATGTTTATTGAACGATATGGATGCAAGGTAATTTCAGATTTTCAGAATTTTCATAAAGAAAAGGTCTATTTTTTAGATGAGTTATAATTTTTCTTCATTATAAGGTTTAAAATAGTATCAAAATTAATAATAATTAAAAATTATTGAAAAGGAAAAAAGAAAGATTAAATGAGGAAAAAAGTACAAGTAGTCTTAAAAGATGTATAGAAGATTATATACAAAATTATAAATAAAAATGATTCCGATTTCCAAATTATATATTAAATTTATATATTAAATGCCAAAATTTGGTTAAAATGAGGCGTTTAGTGGTAAACGGAGCCTAACTTTCGTTAACTAAATGTTAACTATTACTATTATAACGGCTCTTTTCTGTTCTATATTTCAAATATACAATTCCTTGTCTAGAGGAGGGAGAGAGAGAGAGACAGAGAGAGAAACGGAGCCCAACTTTCGTTAACTATTATAACGACTCTTTTCTATTCTATATTTTCAAATGTAAAATTTCTTATTGAGAGAGAGAGAGCATTTTTTTTAGTAGAGCAGAGCAGAGAGTCTCTTGCTGGCTCTCTTCCGCAACCTCCACCAGATTCTGCCTAATCCGGTCACCAAAATAGTCATCTTCATCGCTGTCTCTGCTTTCGAACCGTGACTTTTCTTCTCCTCAGATACGGCACTCTCCTACTGTGATATCCCCCGATCCCACATGCGTACGTAAGGATATTCGTAAAAATATTTAGTGAGATCGGGAGACGCCACTCGACTTAGAACTGATAAA
>JXTB01000217.1:120755-150619 GCA_002914805.1 Parasponia andersonii | reverse complement strand
CAAATAGGAGTCTTCAGTTTCCCTTTCTTTGTAGGTTTCTTCCACAGAATTTACTTGTTTCCCTCTTCTTGTAGGTTTCCTTTATAGCATTTACGTGTTTCCCTCTTCTTATAGGTTTCCTATTTGTCAAGGCAAACTGCACGGAGAAGGTCGCACAAAAACCTGTGGAAGAGGTCGCATATAACCATCACGGAGGAGGTCGCATATAACCTTCACGGAGGAGGTCGCATATAACCCTTATGCGACCTTAGGATTTTAGACCGCACAACAATTGCTCCCCAGCTCCATTAGTTCTTTTAGGACGAAATGGAGCTTCCAATTACCATGCGACCTTGTGACGTCATAACTTAAACCTGTAGTCTGAATAATCGAAGACCCGTCAGATTCCAAATCTCCTCTCCCAAGATCACGCGTATCTTTTGTTCTGTCAGAACGGAACACGTGTAGCTAAGAGCAAAATTCGAGGAAGCCTGATTGAGACCAACCGTCACTTTTAAAACCAAATCTTTTCAAATTTTAAACAATCCTGACTTTTTGGATAGATTCAAATCCCACGCAATCATTAGCCTTCAGATTTAAAATTCAAATCCTCTGATCTACGGCTGTGATCTAACGGTGCTTTGGTTATAAATATCAGAAACCGTCTATTCCTGTTTCATTTTACTGTTTCTCTCAGAAAACTTCAGAAATCCTCAGAACCCTAGCGCCGTTCTATCTCCCAGGTCACTTCAAACATCGTTTCTTCTCCAACAGGTTCGAATCGGCTCAAACCTCCCTCTCCTGAAGAAAGGTTAGTGTCTTCTCTTATTCCTTTCTTTATTGAAAACAACTTCAATCTGGGAATAAACTCGTTTCACCGAAGTGAAATAAGAAATTTGTTCCTCTTACTCTGTAGAGTAGAATTATTAGATATCACTCAGAAATGATCCTATGAGAAGAATTTCAAGGGTCTGATACCCTAATTTATTCTTTCTGAACTGACGGTTCATTTACTGATGAACTGCTCGAACACTTTCTGATGAACTGCTCGAACACTTTCTGATGAACTGCTCGAACTCTGATGAACTCGTAGACCATTTTTAATGCAACCTTAGGATAAATACCCAGAATGTTAGCATAGTAGAAATCCTCAATATCTGAGTCCCTGCGTATTTCTTTTCAGATGTCTAGTAGTGAAAAACTATTTAGGGAAGGAAATGCCTTTTTTGGGGAATCCGGCTCAAGTGTTAGTTCTATTAACCTTGAGGATTATCTCGAGCCCGAACCCGAGATAGAAATTACTGGGGTAAGACAAAGTAGTCCTCGAATAGGCGATCTTCCCCAGGATCAATGGCCCAGACACATTAGGGATGCTCCGGCATTTTCTTCAGGCTATCAATATGTAGAGGGGAACTGGTCATGCACAAATGTTCGAACGAGCTGTACGGTGAACAAACTCAGGAAAATCGCGAGCAGCTACAAGATCGCCATCCCCCTGCGTCTTCCGATGGAGTTCAACCATTCACACACACCCCCTCGTAGGCTCGCTTCATTTTCTGAGGCGGTCCTCAAGTGTGGTGTGCATCTTCCCCTTCACCCGTACATAAAATCGATAATAGATTACTATGGGGTCGTCCCTTTTCAATTGACCCCTAACACTTATAGATATATGGTAGGCTTGTACATTTTGTATCATAAGTTAGGTTTAGAAACCCCTTCTCCCATGGAATTCGCTTGGTTCTACCAAGTGAAGTCAAATCCGTTAGACTTCGGCTTCTTCTATGCGAGCAAGTGGTCGAATCAAGCCATAAAAACGATCTACGAGGTTCGCAACAACATGGAAAAATGGAAAAATTCATTTTTTCATTTTGACTATGCAGCCAATGGCTTCTTCCAAAACCCCGGTAGGTAGTCTTCTAACTCACTGTCTTGTTTGTTTATCTATTCTTTATACTGATCGCATTCCCAATGTCATCGCAGATAATAGGGATCGACCTGGACTCTCCAGTGACCAGCTCGCAAGAGTATGTGCAATCAATGAGCTTCCAATTAAAGAATTTAACTGGAAGGTTTTAGGCACATCGAAGAACCTGGTTGGGTGCGGTCTGATACCAAAGGGTGCCGTATTCCCAGACCCCCCGGTTATCTCCTCCAGACCGGCGAGCTCGAAGAAGAAGCCCAAGAAGAAGACGGACTTGGGTGCCTCGTCCTCCAGGATAAGAAAAAGAAAGGCACTGGCTACACCACCTCGCTCGGAGCCCTCATCTCTAGAGACCTTGTCCCCACCAGCTCCTCAACCAGCTCCACAGGAAGAAGGTAATTGTACGCACATTCTAATTTCCTTTATAATTCGTTTCCTCGCTTATTAACACATTCTGTTGTATAGAGATGGTTATTGGAAGCGGTCTGCGAGCTCCTCCATCAACTCTCGGGTCAATGGCAAAAACCAAAACACCCGAGAGTATGCCGCCATCAAAAGGGAAGGAGAAGGTCGACTGCTCGAAAAAGAGAAAAGTCGTCTTCGAGGATGTCCCTACGAGCTCGCCCCCTCAACCACCTCAGCCAGCGAGCACCTCAGTACCTTAAACCGAGGCTGCTACCTCCTCGGAACCGAACCTGGCGGATAAAGGCGACGAACTGTTCACACTCCTTAACCAGCTACCAGAAAAGGCTGGTATGAGCGCAGCCTTCATCGACCGTTTCACATCTGAAGAAGGTTGGGAGCAAATGAAGCAACGTTCCGCCAAGGTCGCTTTCGGATCCGCGATGAGGATGCTGGCCAATGTAAGCTTCTTAATTCTCTCTTTTGTTGGCTTGGAGATTTTCATAACACTTATCTCAATCCTTTTTTTTTTTTTAGACTGCGGCTGCTGCTGTCTTGATGCACGATCCAGTTCTCGAAAGCTTAGAGAAAGCTGAGAAGCTCGACGAAATAACTCAAGCATTTGAGAACTCGGAGAAGGCTTGGGAGGAGGAGAAAGCGAACTTCCTTTTGGAGAAGCAGCAGATGCTCGAGGACCTGAACAAGGAGAAACTCGCCAAGGAAAACCTCGAGGAGAAAGTCAGAGAGCTCGAAAGGGTCGCTTCTGAGTATCCGGACCGTATGAGAGAAGCGACCACCGAGGCGGTTCACAAAGCCATCGAAGAGTTCAAAGCGACCGAGGTCAAAGAACTCGAAGATAAGGCTAGTGACATCGCCTCGTCGACCATCATCTTCAACATATTCTGCGAGCATCCGGACTTCGACTTCTCCATCCTTGGCGAGGATGTGGTCGAGCTTGTGCAGAGCTGGAAGGAGGACACAGACAAGGCTGGTGACGACGGTGACGACGGTGCGGGCCCTTCCTCGTGAAGTTTTTTGTTTTTTGTTTTTTAGACAATGTGGGCTTCGTCCCCTCTATGTATAAATGACCTTCTGTTTAATAAAATTTTTCCTTCCTTATATGCTCCTGTACTTATTTTCCCATATGCTCCTGCAAAATAGCGATAAGAGACGATAGTAATTTTAACCAAGTAGTCGATCACAAGTGATCGATCAGTACGCTTTTAGCGATTTAAATCCGACTAACTTAAAACGAATTTTAAGTGTTAGGATGGGTTAGGTCGCTTATGAAAACAGTTAATACGAGTGATGCAAACTCTAACTGTATTTCAAAAGTTCCATGTCAAAATAAATCATAGCAATATATCACTTCGAACAATGAACGTTATGCTTAGTTGCTTTTCTGTTCGAGGAGGGAAATTGTGTAATACGACATGCTGAGGCATGAAGCGAGGATAAAATCCTAAGATTTTAAGGAGATTTAGATACGTCGATGAAGTGATCTGAGACTTAGATACTTCGACGATCTAAAACCCTGTCTCCTCTAAATAGACATTTGCATAGTTCCTTAGGGAACAAGTAGGAGATAACTCTGATCTGATCCCACTGCCCCCCGAGTTTTATGGTGTCCGAAAACTGCCATAAAACTATAAATGAAGAATAGCCGAAGTAATAACCGAGTTGATGGAGTAATAGCCGAATTAACATTGATGGTTGACGAATGACGAACAACGAATGACGAAAACAGAAGATATGCATGCATAAAAGTTATTGATAATAACGAAGAAGCTGTTCAGCATTCCAGGCATGCTCAACCTTTTGTCCACCGATGCGAGCTAAATGATATGTTCCAAGTCAAATGACATCATCAATAACATAAGGTCCTTCCCAAGAAGGACCGAATACACCAGCACCATGCTCTTTATTATTAGGTAGAACACGTCAAAGGACAAGATCTCCAACTTCAAAATGTCGACCCTTTACTCTGGAATTATAATATCGAGCAGTGCGCCGTTGGTATGATGCAATTCGGAGCTGAGATTGTTCACGTCGCTCTTCTAAAAGATCGAGTTCAACTCTCAGCAACACATCATTTTGTTTCTACTCATAGACAGATCGCCGCAGGGAGCCTGCACCAATTTCAACAGGGATCATCGCTTCATATCCATAAGCCAAGGAGAATGGACTCTCTCCTATAGTAGTTCGTTGTGTGGTGCGATAAGCCCATAATACTTCTGGAAGTACCTCTGGCCAAGCTCCTTTATGCTCCTCCAGCTTTGTCTTTATATTTTGCTTGAGTATTTTGTTTATCGCTTCGACCTGTCCATTGGCCTGTGGATGAACAACAGCGGAGAAGCTCTTTTTGATGCCCAAGTTATTGCAGAAATCACGGAATTCGTCGCAATCGAACTGCTTTCCATTATCAGAAATTATGGTATGTGGTATACCATAACGACAGATTATAGATTTATAAACGAAATCTATCATTTTCTTCGCAGAGATAGTACTCAAGGCTTTGGCTTCCGTCTATTTTGTGAAGTAATCGACTGCGACCACCGCATACTTCAAACCACCTCGCGCTAAAGGAAGCATCCCGATGATATCAATTCCCCACACAGCAAATGGCCATGGACTGGTCATCGAAGTTAAAGGAACATGTGGTCTTCTAGGAATGGTCGCAAATCGCTGACATTTGTCGCATTTCCTAGCAAATTCCAATGTATCCTTCTTCATTGTTGGCCAAAAATACCCCTGTCGAAGAATCTTATTCGCGAGCGCCTGCCCCCCAGAATGATTTCCACATATTCCTTCGTGGATTTCCCTCATAATGTAGTGTGCTTTCTGATCAGTGACGCACAATAATAACGGCGAGCTGAAACTCCTTCGATAAAGTTGCTCATCCTGGATGATATAGTGAGCCGCTTTCATGCGAAGTCGCCTTGCATCGTCTTTATCTTCAGGGAGATCGCCGCTTTGTATGTATCGTATTATGGGATCCATCTGTGATGGTTCCTCATCGACTGGCATCATCACTTGGGGTTCGACCTCGATGCTCGGTGAGATAAGAAATTCAACGGGAACTACTTTCAATAATTCGGCATCCTTTGTTGAGGCGAGCTTAGCGAGTGCATCTGCCCGGGTATTTTTAATACGAGGAAGAAGCTGTACGTTATACATGCTGAACGTTAAGAACAACTGCTGTACCTTCTTCAAATAAGCTATCATTCTCTCTCCTCTCGCATGATAATCACCCTTAACCTGACAGACGACCAGCTGGGAGTCACTATAAACTTCGATTGCTTCGACCTTCATTTCCCGTGCGAGCTTTAGGCCAGCTATCAGTGCTTCGTATTCGGCTTCATTATTTGAAGCTGGGAATTTGAAGCGAAGTGCATAATGAATATTATGCCCTTCAGGACTGATTAAAACTATGCCCGCACCTGCTCCATTTTCATTTGATGACCCGTCCACATAAAGCTTCCACAATGTTGACATATCTGAAGCAGATTTTTCGAGTTCTTCCATGGGAAGATTGACGTCGTATGTAAATTCTGCGATAAAATCTGCGAAGGCTTGCCCCTTTATAGTAGTGCGAGGTTGAAAATTGATGTCAAATTGAGTCAATTCAACAGCCCACTTAAGCAGCCGCCCTGACGTTTCAGGTTTCTGTAAGACCTGTCTCAATGGGAAATTCGTGAAAACCCGAATGGAATGTGTATGGAAGTAAGGTCGAAGCTTTCTTGATGCAATAACGAGTGCCAGCGCCAATTTTTCCATCTCTGGATACCTGGTTTCAGCGTCAAGTAATCTCTTACTCACATAATACACAGGTCGCTGTATTTTTGACTCCTCGCGAATTAATGCGGCACTCGTCGCGTACTTAGAAACAGCGAGATATAGGTATAGTTCTTCTCCTGGATTTGGTTTCGATAAGAGTGGAGGGGAACCCAAGTGTTTTTTCAACTCTTGGAATGCCTGCTCGCACTTCTCCGTCCACTCGAACCTTTTTGATCCCTTCAACACCTCAAAGAAAGGTTGGCATTTATCGGTTGGTCTGGATACAAACCGACTGAGAGCAGCTACTCTTCCTGCTAGGCTTTGCACATCTTTGGGTTTACGAGGAGACTGCATATCAATCAATGCTTGTATTTTCTGAGGATTTGCTTCGATCCCTCGCTGGTTGACCATAAAACCCAGAAATTTTCCAGATCCCACTCCGAATGCACATTTCTGGGGATTTAGCTTCATCTGGTATCTTCGGAGGATTTTGAACATCTCATCAAGGTGCTTGATGTGATCTTCAGCTTTCTCCGACTTGACCAGCATATCATCGACATATACCTCCATTGTCTTGCCAATTTGNAGCAATTTCTCCACCTCTTCCTTTAGTGCGACGTAACGTTCTGGATTCATGGCCCTTCTCTTTTGTCGCACAGGTTTTTTGGACGGATCTATGTTGAGGCTGTGGGATATGATCCTTGAATCAATCCCTACCATATCCGAATGCCGCCATGCAAAGACATCCAGATTAGCTCTCAGAAAAGCGATCAACGAAGCTCGCACAGGTCCGCGAACCTCCGCTCCAATCTTCAATGTCCTGGAAGACAGATCGAATGATATATCTTCCAGGTTTTCAACGGGTCCGGTTTTGACTTCGTCGATTTCTCGAGGAT
Source organism: Parasponia andersonii (assembly GCA_002914805.1). NCBI lineage: Eukaryota > Viridiplantae > Streptophyta > Magnoliopsida > Rosales > Cannabaceae > Trema > Trema andersonii. The sequence goes on along the minus strand of JXTB01000217.1, from coordinate 143,644 downwards.
CGAAGTCTTCACTGGTCGTTTCGATTGACGCTTGGTCTGCGACCACGATTGACGCTTGATCCGCTGCCACGATTGACGCTTCATCTTCAACCACGACTGACGCTTGATCCGGTGCTACGATTGACGCTTGAGCCGCTACCACGATTGATGCTTCATCCGCAACCACGATTGACGCTTCATCTGCGACCACGACTGATGCTTGATCTGCTACCACGACTGACGCTTGATCCGCTACTTCTGGCAGGTGAACCATCATTGTGCGGGACGTCGCCTCTTTTGCTGCGAGTTTCAGCGAGTTGTTGTAACAAGTCCTCGCATCATACTGGTTTCCTCGCACCTCGCCTACACCATGTTGGGTTGGGAACTTCATCGTTAGATGATAGATCGAGGTGACAGCTCAAAGTTCCCTTAATGTTGGTCTTCCCAGGACAGCGTTAAAGGCAGATGGGCAATCTACTACCAAAAACTGGGTCATTATTAATGAAACCCACGGGAAGGTCCCAACGCTGACCATCAGTTCAATCATGCCCATAGGCATCAGGCTATCTCGTGTAAAACCGTAGAGCGGAGCGGCGGCAGGCTTCAGGTCGCTCTCATTTAATCCCCTCTTCTTGAAGGCATCGAAGTATAGGATATCCACAGCACTTCCGTTGTCGACCAATACTCGCCATAACTGCGTGCTTCCACAGTTAATTTTTACGACCAGCGCATCGTTATGCGGATAATGGACTTCCCTTGCATCTTGCTCTGTGAAGGTAATATCCATTTCCGATACTCGCTGAAGCTTGCATGGTCGCTGATCAAGGTGCATGACGTTGGTTAACGGCTGCTGTCGAGCTTCTCGTGCGTATCTATCCTGTGCTTGCTTGGAATCTCCTCCAACATGCGGCCCTCCAAAAATAGTTCGCACCTCACGCTCAATTTCTGGAGGTCGCTGTTGGTCTTCTTCTTGCCTTGCCTGGTATACTGCGGCAATTGTTCTTCTCTAATCAGCTTTTCGATTTCATCCTTCAGGGCAAAACAATCATTAGTATCATGTCCAATATCGTTGTGATACCGGCAAAACTTGTTGGGGTCGCACTTTGCCCTGTCTCGCTTCATCGGTCCCGGTTGGCGGTATCGCTCCTTTTGGTTTGTGACCGCATAGATATGATCTATGGGAGTGTTTAACTCGGTGTGATTGTTGAACCTCATGGGAGCTTTTGAAGTCTCCTGCCATTTAGGCCTAGGCTGATTCTCATTGGCCTGTTCATTATTCCTCTTATTTTTCTTATTGCTGCTGTTGTCGGTGATGACCGCAACCTTTGTTGTATCTGTCTTTCCTCCTTTTTTGGTCTTTTGAAGATTCTCACGTGAAGACTCTAACCTTAGATGTCAACCGACTCTTCGGTAGAAGTCTTCGAGAGTTCTACATTCTCGTTCAAGCAATTCCTCCCAGAGTTTTGTTTCTGGTCGCACCCCAGCCATCATAAGAGTAAGAACTCCTCCTTCAGGGGGGTTGTTGACCTTCGCTAGCTCTGTGGTGAATCGATTGAGATAAGACCGTAGAGTCTCCTCTGGACCTTGTCGGATTGCGGACAAACTGACAAGTGGAACAGTGAAATTCTTCGCGGCCTGAAATTGTCTTAAGAACGCTGTCTGTAGTTGTTGCCAGGATGAAATCGAACCGGGTTTGAGTCCTCGGAACCACTTCTTTGCCGCTCCTGAGAGTGTTACAATGAAACATCTGCAGCGTGCATGATCACTAACTCGATGAAGTTCCATCAAGTCGCTGAAGTGATCCATATGGTCCTGTGGATCAGTCTTTCCATCAAAAGTATTGATGGTGAGAAGTCTGAATCCGGTGGGAAGGGCTGCAGCTCGAATCTCCTCGCTGAATGGTGACTGGTGATACCCATCAGCGAGCTCATCGTCCCATCCAGCAAGTGCATCTAATGCGATCCTTAAATTGTGAACGTCGACGTTCAGAGGGAAAGCATCATTCCTTGCTGGTGGTATAAGCGACCTTTGTTCGTTATCTTGTTGCACAGCGGGCTAGTTTGGCAGAGTCTTCTGTGACCTATGAGAAGAATCCAGTGGCATAGTGCGACGAGACCGGCTGTGGTCGCTATGGTGCGATACAGATCGATCATGACCACGTGGTCGCTCCAAGTACTGTCTCAGGTCTGCAGGATCTTGTCTTGACTCCCTGCTGATTCTTTCGAAGACATTTCTCGATGATCGTCCTAGTTCGCTGCTCAAGTGATCCTGGTTGTTAGTGGATTTACGAGAAGGTTGTGTACGACCACGGTTCATACTTGAACTCTCTGTACGAGATTCTGGAGGCAAGTCTGCGACCTTGCCTTTTCCTTTGGAGATGCGTTCTTCATGACGTTCCTGCTGAGTTCTTGGCTGGTCGCGTCTTCTTGTCTCGAGAATCTGTATTCCCTTCTCAGGTAATTGAGCAGGACGTTCTTTGGGACGTTCATGTTGTGGTGGAGTCGCCATCTGCCCTTCAACAAGTCATCGCAGAGTGTCATTGATCTGGTTAGTGACTTGCTGAAGGTTTACGAGCGTTTCCTCCATACAATCCTGCCTTTGGGATAAGTTCTCTATTGCCGTCATAGTAGGCTGTTCCGGAGCAGGAGTCGCCTGTGCAGTAGCAGTACTCTGAGGTTGATTTTGGCTAGTCCCGGCGGCTCTAGTGGTGTTTCTGGTGTTTGCCATTATTGAAAAGGTGGAATTTGACAAATTTTTCTGCCGGAATAGCCCTCCTTCTAGCGCCAATTGTTGATGGAGGTTTTATCAACAATAAATTTATAAATAATCAAGAGATGTGGCTTGTGTGAATTGAATTAGTAATCAAAGCAAATAAGGAGAGAGTGATTTATAGTGGTTCAGCCCCAAAAAAGATGAGCCTACGTCCACTGTTTTCTCACTATTTTATGAATAATAACGAACACTCAAGGTTACAATCACGTTTGGGAATCGGAAAGACTGAAAGCTATTGAAGAATGCTAAAGACTTAGACTACCCAAAGTTTGGAATACTCTAAGCTTGAATTTGCTCTGACTTCTATTCTCTGTGACTTGTATCTGCCCAGAACTTGGTGTGTTTCCTCGGAACATAGAGCCCCCTTTATATAGATAAAAGTAACCTTATGTCCCTAGGTTCCTTATGTCTCTAGGATCCTAATTGTATAAACGGGTAACTATACAATTGGGTAACATAAATTAAGTAACAATATAATTGGATAACTATTCAAAACGGATAACTAGTTAATCACAAATAGGAGTCTTCAGTTTCCCTTTCTTTGTAGGTTTCTTCCATAGAATTTATTTGTTTCCTTCTTCTTGTAGGTTTCCTTTATAGCATTTACGTATTTCCCTCTTCTTATAGGTTTCCTGTTTGTCAAGGCAAACTGCACGGAGAAGGTCGCACAAAAACCTGTAGAAGAGGTCGCGTATAACTATCACGGAGGAGGTCGTATATAACCTTCACGGAGGAGGTCGCATATAACCCTTATGCGACCTTAGGATTTTAGACCGCACAACAGTCATCACCTTTAATTTATTTGTGAAATGTTATTGACAACGTGAAAGTATTTGAGCAACTGAGTAAGAATTATACATAAAATACGAAATTGTAAAGATTCAGCCAAACAAGGTTGACCTTAAACAATACTTCGCTTATGGCATGGTAATTTATTTAAGCATATGATCATAGCATGTTTGACTTGGAAAAAAAAGGATAAAATACTACACATGTCATTATTGCATTCTAAATTTTCTTTTTTGTATGTAATGAATTCATGAAACGAATTAGATTATAAGATGTCTACATCTCAGGAGAGGGGCTATAGTTATATAATTATTTTGTTTGTGTTTGCACTTTGTCAGCACAATAGAGGCATGATGTCACCTTGATCAAATAGTTGGTAGTTTGTGTACTTTTCTTCTGTCTCCTACTGTATTTCTATTTTACTGTTTGAAGTTCCATCCCAGTTGATTACGTGAATGCAAAATTTAGAACTTTTTGCATCACTTTTTTTTTTGTCAGAGACTGTGGATCCCTTGGAATTTCAATAGATTGGCAAGGTACACCTGCAAGCCCTAATTGGTACACTGTGAAGATGATTTTGTCCTTTGGAAATTATTTTACCATTTTTTATTTAATTTGATTAGTTTCCAAATAAATGGAGAGTACGGTTGTTATGGCCTGATCACTTCGAAATCTTAACATTTTCCACTTTGAGAGTGAGAAGATCTCTCTATCCAGCTGCATATTGTAAGGAATATGAAGAAGATTGTTCTGTAATTCCAATATAGGTGTGGCTGCCCTATATTTTGAGATTAAGAAATATGAAAATTTAATAGTTTTACCCTTCAAATTTCTACAATATGTTTATGAATATATGCCTCAAATAATTGATACAACCTGAACCCTGATATTAATGTGGCTTAGATGTTGGGTGCATTCTCTTTCTACTTATTTCATTAATTGTATTGTTTGTTAGGATTTTTTAGGAAAAGAATCTGATAATGGAACTAGTAAAGAAGTGTGCTCTAGTCAAATGATAGATAGTGGAGGATTAGCACTTAATTGTAATCGAACTTGTAGGTAAAAGATTATTCAAAAACGTACTCAAAGGTAGAAGAAAATATATATGGGCATGTACCTACTTTTCCTATTTCAAATTTTCAATTCTAACAATCAACAAATATAACTCCTAGGGAATACTAGCACTTCGCTTTCATTTGATCTTGTTGACTTTTAAGAAACAATTTCATTTTATTGGCTTGTTGCTCTTGCTTTTTCAAAGATCATTTAGAATTGTTTCACAAAAAAGGCTTTCCTTTTATGCAATGCAAAACATGAGTAATATGCATTAATGAAACATATGTTTCTTTTATTATAATGAAACATACGTTTTAACTTCTCGTTCTATGTTGTTGTTATCGCCTAAATGAGTCCTCAAATGCTAAAATTTGCATTTGTTAATTTCAAAAGGGAGGAGAAAAGTGACAACAAAAGTAGATCACAAGTAGATAAAACAGTTTGAGCTCTGATTTTGGTATCTTCTAAGATGGTAATAATGAGTTTAGTTGCTATAAGCTATACGATTTTTCAACCTATGGATTAGACTAGAGAAAGTCACTGATCTTAGAATTGAAACTTGAATTGATAAAGTTTTGGTAGCGCAACGCTTTTCACGACCGAACTTTGGAGAATGTCATTGGCCAATGCTTTTGTTGGTGATATGGCTGATGTTGATTTTGTTTTTTTGAGCCATCATTTTTGCGCTTTAAATTGATAATGGCATGTAACTCAATCTGCTTGGTTTTGTAATTGCATGTAATTTCCATTAACATATGAAACCCAAAACTTCAATGCTAGAGGAATAATTAAGGTAAAGGAATTTTAATTCATCCTTTTCAACTGAATATATTAAACAAAAACTATTGTTCCCTAGGAGTCAAAAGCTAAACAAAACCAAAACATGTGTGTTTTTGATCTTTTAAAGTCTTGCATTCTCTTTTTGACTAAATCACTTTTGTTTGAACTCTTTGGATCGTTGCAATTAATGAAGGACTGGAATGTGACAGGGATGTTCAGGTAGTCGACTCACTTTAACTTGGTTATTTCATTAATTAGTAATTTCTTTATTTTGTTGTTTCTCTCCTTGATTTGGTGTTTCTATTTTTTTTTTATTGGGAGGGTGTGGGGTTGATTGAGATAATGTGATATAAAGATGGATTTTGTGTTCTGGTTTTGCTTTGATACTCTTGGTATAATATTTTGGCATTATGTTTTAACGAATGACGAATTTTTATTCAACTTTCTATGTTTTTGCTTAAGTCTGTTTGAATAGTTTGTCTACAATCTATCTATCTATCTATCTATTATTATGAATCAGCTTAGTTTCTTTTACCTAAGACGTAAAATGTAGAAAGTTCTAAGGAAGAAGGTGGACTCCCCCACCTTTAACTCCCCGGCCTCTGGTGGTACCACTTGATGGTGAACCAGAACTTTCAGGCCCTCCAAATTATTTTTTTAATGAGTAGAAGAGGAACTTGGGATACTGTTAACGGTATATGTTTTCATTGCTAGCAAACCATTCCTAAGTTTCCCCTAATGTCCCATATGCAGCATTTTATCCATATGGTATATGTTTTCGTTGTTAATGTTATATGTTAATCTTTTTTTTTCCTTAGATATATTAGATTTCATTCTAATCTTATTATGATGTGCTACTTTTAGGTTATGATGGATAAAAAAGACTGAACACTATTGTGGTAGATGTTGAACTCTACCACATAACAAGTTTGATTTCATAATTGTTCTAGAGGAGTCATTTCTAAAGCAGTATGTTGCTATGGTATTTATTCAATCCATTCTAGTTTCGCATTCAGTTTTTTGTTTTTCTTCTTTTAACTGCTATTAGTTTTCTGTGTAATAGGGCAACTAGGAGTTTCATGCATAACCCATAATCAAAAGGATCAAATATATTAAAAGATAAGTAAATCATCTTTAAGACTTTCTAGTTATTGAGCAAAAAGTTGCTAAAGAAATTTTTCACAATTTTTCACAGATTTTGTTTATCCAAGTACTTCAATATGATCCATTCCTGGTTTTTTTTTTTTTTTACATGGACACTGGATGTTTTTAGGTTTGAAAAACCCACAAAGCTCTGGGTATTTGCAATGCTTTAGTCGTGTTTGGCTCCTTGCATTAATGTCATATTTGCATTCTTGATGCTTGATCTTAATTCATCTTGCTTATTATATATATATGTACACGTACGTATGTCTGTATATGTATATATATATATGTATTCTAATATGGTCTTGTCCTTTGGCATGGTTAAGGCACGTCTTAGAGAAAAATGAGGAAAAAGAGATAAAAAGGAAATTGAGAAAGGAAAAAAAATGGGAAAAAAGAGAAAAAAAATGAATAAAGAATAAATCGAAAGAGACAAAAAAGTGATAAAAGAAGGGAGAAAGTGAAAAAAAGAAATTAAAAAAAAAGAAAAGAAAACGGAGAAGAAAAAATAGGATAAGAAAAAAAGGAAAAAGAAGAAGGAAAACCATAGAAGTAGAAGGAGAAAAGAAAAATTATAGATAAAGTTAGACAGAAAAAAAGAGTAAGTATCATGCTAGTGTTTTTTCTTTTTTAATTTAAAATTTAATTTAATTTTTATTTTTCTTTCTTGAGGTTCAAAAATTTGATTTGGAGTTCTAGTAACTATACTATTATACATAAAAATCCATATTCTATGGCTTCCTAATCTCGAAATTACATTAGGAGCCTTCTTCTATGAACCTGATTATCCTCCAAGGAGGAGGGTGTAAGGTAGGTGTCTTATATGGTTATTGATTCTCTTCTTTGTTAACTTTTGACGAGTTCTTTCTATCTCTCTAAGACCGGATAGTGTGAGGGCCTAGATTTTGTAAGGAACCATCTTTCATGACTTCGATCCTCTAAAACGAATGGTATAAGGGAGCTATCTTCTTTAGTTTCCAATTCACCCCTTTGTTATTTCCTTTTCACTAGTTGTTCTGTCTATTTCTTGTGTAAAGAGTCATATTCCATCTTCGATTCTCTTCTAAGGAGGATGTAAAAGAGTTGTTTTCTATGGTTTTCAATTCTCCTCTTTGTTAGTACCTACTCTCTCTCTCTCCCCTTCTCTCTCTTATTCCATGGCTCCAAATATTTTCTAAGGATGACCTAAGGGAACTGTCTCCTATGGTTTCTAATTCTCCTATGTTTGTGCCTTTCAATAGTTCTTTGTCCATTTTTTAAACTTTGTGATAAGGGAGGGAGTATCATGAATCAAAGTTTAAACAAGGTTGCAGTTTCTAAGCTAATTTGGATTTAAAATCGATATTAGAGCTTTTGGACTGAACACAAAGTGTTTGTCTGATCCTAAACTGATGGGGATGGAAAAAGTTGGGAGTGTTTGGATGACCTGATGGGAAGGAGATTTTTGAACATGAAAAGGAAACCTTTGGTTGCTACTTCTGTGAGAAGTGAAATGGCAAGCAACAAAGTAGGGAGGATGACAATTTTTGAAGGAGATGGCAAAGTAAGGAGGAATACTGTGTGGAGTCTTAGTTACAATGAGGAATACTGTATGGAGTCTTACTTACCTAAAGAGAACAAAGGCATGAACAAGATTAAGGATGAGTACCTTGATAATTGGAGTAAAAAGGCCATTTGCTTATTTGAATGTTGTAATGCTGAGAGACATAAATGGAGTTGGAAAACATCTGTGAGGTCCTTAGAAATGATGGGGAAACTTGTTGAGAACCATTTGGTATGTTTAAATTCTAAACTTAGCAATGTATGCATTAATTTTCCTATTTATATTTCTCAATTGGTGTATTATTGAGAATTTTGGAGTTGTGATAAAACATTTCTATTCTCTATGTAGTATTCTGCATTCATTCAGGTGGTTTCTTGCTAGCCTCTATTGTTGTAGTATTTTGCTAGAGGTTGGAATCTCACTTCCCAAAAATTACCGTAAAAAATTATTGAGGTCCTTTTATATTTTAATTTATTTAAATAAGAAATTGAATTATTTCGATGCCTTATTATATTTTACAAATTAGAGCTTTGTGATCTATATGAATGGTTATAAATTTTTTAAGGGAATTTCATCTCAATGATAAAGAAAGCATTATGGAGGGGAGATAATTCAAAAATGAAATAAAATCACATATCTTAGTATATATATATATATGCCATTTATTGCATGTTTCTCTATAAATAAGTTGCTATTACCAGTTATCTTAGCGTTATAATCTTTTATATGGCGTTTACATGTTTCCTTCCTTTGAAAGCTTTATAATTGTTCCCATTTCTTAGTTTAACGACTCTTTTTCGTCATGTTTATTTTGCTAATGTGCTTATTGGTGATTTTAATAATTCTGCTAATGGTATATGCCGGAGGAGGTTTATGTGGAAAGTCTAGAGGAAAGTGAGCTGAATTTGAAGTTTTGGGCTGTGTTGAATTTGAGGTAAATTTATACTTATAGAATGGTAATTTGTTTCGTAGTCTAAGGTTTCCCCTTTATCATTGATATTTTGAATTTGAGTGTGCTTGTTAAACTCTAAGAGGATTTGATTCTTGTATTATTATCTGTTAAGTTAAGTGTGGTACTAGATTGATCAAACAGTGGGTTTATATCTAAAATCTTTAGATTTTGTTTATTTTGTTTTGTTTTAGTCGTGAAGGAGTGTCTCAGTTCCTCACAAAAATTTCCATGCTTACGTGATTTTAGAAAGCAAAAGAGATGACATAATTTTTCAATTGTGCTACGTCTTTCACGATATCTAAGCTAATAATTGTTGGTTGACTAGTTTACTTATATTTATGTAACATGATGCCGATTTTTTCATATTATTTGCCTAACATCATATTTTATTTCTCTATTCACAAACATGCTGGTTGACTTCATTATGCTTTTTATGAGAAAACATTTCTATTGTCTATCTAGCTTTTTGTTTTCTTTTAGTGTTTTCTTATTCGTTCATGATGTTTCTCATTGGCCTCTAGTGTTGGAATATTTTGTTGGAGAGGTTAGAATCTCAGTTCCTGAAGATTACCATAAAAAATTATTGAGATCCTTTCATATTATAATTTATTTGTATTAAAAACTAATTTATTTTAGTGCATGATTATATTTTGCAAATTGGAACTTTGTGATCTATATGAATGGTAACAAAAGTTTTAAGGGAACTTCATCTCATAGATAAAGAAAGTATTATGGACGGGAGATAATTAAAAAAAGAAATAAAATCACATATCTTAGTGTACTTATGTCATTTATTGTATGTTTCTCCATACATAAATTGCTATTACAAGTTGTCTTTGCATTATAATCTTTTATATGTTGTTTGCATATTTCGTTTCCTTCAAAATTTATAATTGTCATCTTTTCTTAGTTTAATGTCTATTTTTCATCATGTTCATTTTGTTAATATGCTTGTTGGTGATTTTAACAATTCTACTAATGGTATATGTCGGAGGAGGCTTATTTGAATAGTCTAGAGACTTGTCAGTTGAATTGGAGGCTCTGGGCTACGCTGAATTTGAGGTACATTTTTACATATAGAATGATAGTTTCTTTCGTAGTCTATGGTTTCTCATTTATTGTTGATATTTTTAATTTGAGAGTGCTTGTATAACCTTGAGGATTGGATTCTTGTGTTGTCATCTCTAAAGTTAGTTGTGGTACTAGACTAATAAAGACTATAGGTTGATATCTGAAATCTTCAGATTTTTTTTTAATTAGGTTATGCTTTAGTTGCTAAGGGTCGTCTCAGTTCCTCACGAAGATTTGCATGCTTACATGATTTTGAGAGAAAAAAAATGACGCGATTTTTCCAATGTGCTACATCTTGTACAATATTTATTCTAACTATCATTGATTAATTAGTTTACCTATATTTATATAACATGTTGCCCCTTTGCTCCATATTATTTGCCTAAATTCGTATATTACTTCTCAGTCTACAAATAGGCTAGTTAACTTGTATTCTGCATCTTATGATAAAACATTTCTATCATATATGTAGCTTTTTGCTTTTTATTTTATTCTATTTGTATTGGTTTATGTTGTTTTTTGTTGGCCTCTAACGTTGCAACATTTTACTAGATTATTGAGGTCGTTTTATATTTTAATTTGTATATATGAAAAATTGAATTATTTCAGTGTTTGATTGTATTTTGCAAATTGGAACTTTTTGATCTATTGGAATGGTAACAAAAGTCTACAGGAAATTTTATCTCATGGATAAAAAGGTATTATGGAGGAGCGCTAATTCAAAACAGAAATAAAATCACATATCTTAGTGTATATGTCATTTGTTGTATGTTTTTAAGTAAATAAGTTGCTACTACTAGTTGTCTTGGCGTAATAATCTTTTATACATCGTTTACATGTTTCGTTTCCTTTAAAGCTTTATAATATTGTCACTTTTTCTTAGTCTAATGACTCTTTTTACCATTTCATTCTGCTCATGTACTTACTGATGATTTTAACAATTCTACTAACGGTATGTCTTTGGAGGTTTCTGTGAAAAGTCTAGAGAAGTGTCAACTAAATTAGAGGCTTTGGGCTTCATTGAATTTGAGCTAAATATATGCTTATAGAACGAGAACTTGTTTCATAGTCTATGGTTTCTCGTTTGTCATTAATATTTTCAATTTATGAGTTCTTATTAATCAACAAGGGAATAGGGTTCTTGTATTATGATCTCTGAAGTTAGGTGCAGTGGTACTAGATTGATCAACACAGTGGGTTGATATCTAAAATCTTCAGATTTGATTTATTTTCCTTACATTTTAAATGTTTAGGATCATCTCAATTCCTCACATAGATTTACATGCTTATGTGACTTTGAGAAGCAAAGAAGATGAAGCAATTTTTCAAATGTACCACGTCTTGCACAATATCTAAGCTAACAATCGTTGGTTGGCTAGTTTACCTATATTTATATAACATGTTGCCTATTTTCTCTGTATTATTTGCCTAACATCGTATATTATTTCTCTTTCCACAAACATGCTAGTTAACATGCATTCTTCATTTTACGATAAAATATTTCTATTATCTGTTTATCTTTTTGCTTGTTATTTTTTTATATTTGTATTAGTTAAGGTGGTTTTTCGCTGGCCAGCATCATTGCAACATTTTTCTGGAGAGGTTAGAATCTCAATTCGCGAAGATTACCATATAAAATTATTGAGGTCATTTAATATTTTAATTTATTTATTTGAAATATTGAATTATTTCAGTGCTCGATTGTATTTTGCAAATTGGAACTTTGTGATCTATATGCACAGTAACAAAAGTTTTAAGGAAATTTCATCTCATAGATAATATAAGTATTATGAAGGAGCAATAATTCAAAAAAGAAATAAAATCAAGTATCTTTGTACATATGTCATTTTTTGCATGTTTCTCAATAAGTTGTTATTACTAGTTGTCTTGGCGTAATAATCTTTTTATATGTCATTTACACATTTTGTTTCCTTCAAAGCTTTATAACTGTCACCTTTTCTTAGTTTAATGACTCTTTTTTCATCATGTTCATTTTGCTAATGTGTTTTCTAGTAATTTTAATAATTTCACTGGTGGTATATGTCTTCGGAGGCTTCTGTGAAAAATCTAGAGAACTGTAAATTGAATTGGAGGCTTTGGACTATGTTGAATTTGAGGTAAATTTATACTTATTGAATGGTTATTTGTTTCATAGTATATGGTTTCTCGTTTATCAACAATATTTTGAATTTGAGAGTACTTGTTAAACCTTGAGGGAATTAGATTCTTGTATTATCATCTCTAAAGTTAGGTGTGATACTAGATTGATCAACACCGTGGGTTGATATCTAATATTTTCAGATTTTGATTCTTTTCCTTACATTTTAAATGTTAAGGATCGTCTCAATTCCTCACAAATATTTACACGCTTACGTGATTTTGAGAAGCAAGAGAAATGATGCAATTTTTCTAATGTGCCACGTATTGCACAATTTCTATGCTAACAATCGTTAGTTGATTTCTTTACCTACATTTATATAACACATTGCTACTTTTCTCCGTATTATTTGCCTAACATTATATATTATTTCTCTGTCCACAAACATACTAGTTAGTTGGCATTTTGTTTTTTATGATAAAACAATTCTAGTGTGTATTTAGCCTTTTGCTTTTTATTTTAATGTTTTTGTATAAGTTAAGGTTGTTTTTCGTTGGCCTATGATGTTGCAACATTTTGCTGGAGAAGTTGGAATCGTAATTCCTGAAGATTTATGTAAAAAATTAAAGAGTCCTTTTATATTTTAATTTATTTATTTAAAAAATTGAATTATTTCAATGCCTGATTATATTTAGCAAATTGGAACTTTGTGATTATATGAATAATAACAAATTTTTTTAGGGAATTTCATCTCATGGATAAAGAAAGTATTATGAAGGAGCAATAATTCAAAAAAGAAATACAATTCATAATTTAGTGTGCATATATCATTAATTGTATGCTTCTCCATAAATAAGTTACTATTACTAGTTGTCTTGGCACAATAATCTTTTGTGCCATTTACATGTTTCGTTTCCTTCAAAGCTCTAAAATTGTCACATTTTCTTAGTTTAATTTTAACAATTCTACTAATGATATTTCTTTGAATGCTTCTGTGAAATGTCTAGAGAATGTTAGCTGAATTGGAGGCCTTGGGCTACATTGAATTTGAGGTAAATTTATACTTATTGAACAGTAATTTGTTTCATAGTCTATGATTTCTCGTTTATCATTTATGTTTTAAATTTGAGTGCCTATCAAACACGGAGAGAATTAGGTTCTTGTATTATCATCTCTGAAGTAGAGTGTGGTACTAGATTGATTAACATAGTGGGTTGATCTCTAAAATCTTTGGATTTTGTTTATTTTCCTTACATTTTAAATGTTCAGGATCGTCTCAGTTCCTCAAAAGGATTTGCATACTTATGTGATTTTGTGATGCAAAGGAGATGACACAATCTTTCTAATGTGTTGTCACTATGCTAATAATCATTGGTTGACTGGTTTACCTATATTTATATAACACGTGCCTGCTTTTCTCCATATTAGTTGCCTAACATCACTTATTATTTCTCTATCTACAAACATGCTAGTTAACTTGCATAATGCACTTTATAGTAAAACATTTCTATCGTCTATGTAGCTTTTTACTTTTTATTTTAATATTTTTGTATTAGTTAAGGTTGTTTCCATTTCAGAAGATTACCATAAAAACTTATTGAGGTCATTTTATATTTTAGTTTGTTTAGATGAAAATTTTAATTATTTCAGTGCTTGATTATATTTTGCAAAATAGAACTTTGTGGTCTATATGAATGGCAACAAAAGTTATTAGGGAATTTCATTTCATGGATAACGAAAGTATTATGGAGAGATAATTCAAAAAAGAAATAAAGTCATATATTAGTGTGTATATTGTTACGACTCTAGCTTTAAACTAGACAATTGTGCGGCACTCAGCACAATTCGTCGCACTGAGTTAGCTTACCAACACTCAAGAAAAGTGCTTAGAGTAAGCTTTGAGACAAAGTGGCAAGGATAAGAGAGGTTTGAATGAAAGTTTTGTATTACTTTTAGAATGCTTACAACTCTTACAAATGATACTTGTGTACAAATGAATCCAAGAGGTCCTTTATATAGGCAAAGCCTAAACCAACTAAGAGTTATGATCGTGCCAAGTGACATGATCTTACAAAAGGTTTAAAATATTCTCAAATAAAATGGTAATATCTATAAAGATATTTACATAGAGAAATTTAGAACAAGCATGACCTAGATCCTTCTAAGAGGTTTACCCACTATCTTGGCTCTTCTAAGTTATTCTAGGAGCTTTTATGACCATCCAACCCATCTAGCATTATCCGGCCTTGTCTAGAGCCTTCTAGGAGTTAGTAGTGCCATCTAGAGTCTTCTAGTATGACCAAGATCTCTCTTGATCTTTCTAGAAGTGTCCACCATATTTAGGGTCTTCCTCTATACTTTTAGGTGAGCAGTATATATAGAGGACCTTAGAGTCATGAACGACAACATTTGAATTTTGGAGAGCCAAATGAGCGTGACGTAATACCCTCCTCCACTCAAATTCGTGACGTTCTCATCACGCCATTGACTTTGAACCGCTCGATATGGTTTTTGAATTGCCACAAGGTATTCTCATGCTCTCACCTAGCCTCGGCCTCGGGCAAATTCTTCCATTTCATCAGGAATTTTCGATAATTAGGAATACCACGTCGGTGGATCAAGTGATTAGCCAAAATACACTCTACCCTTTTTATCAAAATAGGTTACCACTACAGTAAGAGCCCTTTTAGACTCGTCCCTTGAAGGATCTCCCTTATCTCCATGGTAGGGTTTAGTATGATAACATGGAAGACAGAGAAAATCTTTAACTTGGCAGGGAGTTGAAACTTATAAGAGGCCTTACCCACGTGCTTGAGTACTGGAAATGGACCCTCGTATTTGTGCACCAACCTTTTATGCACCTTCCTTAAGGTTTTCAATTGTTGGAGTAATTGCTTTACAAGGACTAAATCCCCTTGGTACTCAACGTGTCTCCTTTTTTTGTAGGCCCACTTCTTCGTTATTTTAGAAGCTTTGTTCAAGTAACTCCGCTTGCTCATGCCATGCCTTAGCAAACTTGAATACCGTAGGACTCTTTCCACCATAACTTGTTGCTAAGGCATGTGTGGTCATAGGTTGTTGACTCATGGAGGTTAAAGGAAAATAGGATTACATCAAGTAATTTTGCCTAATCTTTTTGGTTGGCATTCATAAAGTGCCTCAAGTATAGCTCCAACAAGGCATTCACTTTTTCCGTCTGGCTATCGCTTTAGGGGTGAAAGCTAGTAGAAAAGTTCAAGTCTGAACCCATTAACTTGAACAATTCTGTCCAAAATCTTCTAGTGAATTGGGGATCACGATCACTTACGATGTTTGATGGGACGTCCCAAAGCTTTACGACATGCTTCATAAAAAGCCGCGCGAGTCTCATTGGCGGGACAGTCAAGTGAAGCAGGTATAAAGGTGACATACTTGTTGAAGTGATCTATCACCACTATAATGCTGCCAAAGCCCTCTGACTTAGGCATATTAGTGATAACATCCATGGAAACACTCTCCCATGGCCTCTTAGGAATGGGGAGAGGTTCCAACAATCTGTCTGGTGATTGTTGTTCCACCTTGTCTTATTGGCACATAAGACAAGTTTGTACATAGGCTTCAACATCATCCTTCAGTCGAGGCCAATAGTAGATAGCTTTGATAAGAGTGAGAGTGCGTTTCTGACTCCAGTGACCAGCCAAAAAGGAATCTTGACACTCTTTGATAAGTTCTTTTCTTAAGTTCTCGCACTTAGGCACATAGAGTCGATTGCCTTTGGCATAGAGAAGTCCATTGCTCAGCCAAAAATGTCTCGTCTTTCCTTCCGTCACTAGGGGCAGCAGGCTCTTTGCTATTCTAGTCCTTCCTTAATTTTCTCTATCAAGGTGCTATCACATTGGCCTTCCCGAGCTTGTATTCAAGTTTGTAATCGAATTCTGCCAAGAAGTTTTGCCACCGAACTTGCTTGGGACTCAATTTTTTTTTGAGTTTGAAAGTAGTTTGTAGCTACATTGTCGGTCATGATCATGAAGTAAATACCCAAAAAGTAGTATCGTCACACCTTGAGACAATGGATGATGATAGTCACCTCTTTTTCTTGCACCGTGTAGCGTCTCTTGGTGTCATCGAGCTTACAACTTTCATAAGCAAGTGGACTTCCTCCTTACATTAGTACTCCACTAATAGCAAAGTCAGAGGCATCTGTGTAAAGCTCATATGCCTGAGTGGTCGGGTAAGCTGAGAACCAGCTCTTCGCTTACTGCCCTCTTCAAGTCTTTGAATGAAACTTGACACTCAGGTGTCCACTTCCAGGACTTGATGAACCGTCTATAGTAGTTCACAAGTCCGAGGAAAGACCTCAATTCTGGCACCTTAGTAGGAGGTTCTCACTCTTGGATGACTTGCACCTTGGCTTCATCCATCATAAGTTTCCTATTATTTATCTTATGCCCTAGGAACATTACTTTCTCTTGGACGAATGAGCATTTCTCTTTCTTGATGAATAGTTGGTTTTCCCTCAAGACCTTGAGCATCTTCCTTAAATGTTTTAGGTACTCTTCCATGGTTTTGCTATAGGTGACTATATCATCAAGATAGACTATAACGAACTAATCGAGGCGTGGATGGAATAACTTATTCATTAGTGTGCAAAAGGTAGAAGGTGTATTAATGAGACCAAATGGTATGACTAAGAACTCATAAGCACTATACCTTGTCATGCACGCGGTCTTGGGCTCATCTCCCTCCGCTATGTGCATTTGGTAGTATTCCGAGCGTAGATCAAGCTTTGAGAAGTATTTAGCGTTCTCAAGTTGATGGAACAAGTTGGCAATAAGCGGGATGAGGTATTTGTTCTTTACCGTCACCATATTAAGAGTCCGGTAATCAATACACTTCCTTAGGGAGCCATCTTTCTTCTTCAAGAAAAACATTGGGGCACCAAAAGGAGCTTTGGAGGGCTTGATGAAACCCGCATCAAGCAACTCCTTTAGTTGTTTCCGGAGTTCTGCTAACTTCAGAGGAGCCATTCAATAGGGACTCATTGCGGGTGCCTCGTGCTTGGCTCAAGCTCAATTTCATGATCCACCTCCCTCCTAGGTGGAAGTTTCTTGGGCAAAGCGTCTAGCATCACATCTTAGAATTCATCCAAGACAGCTTTCACCTTTATGGGCAGGTTACCTTGAGGTTCCAATTCTTCATCATCGTGCTCCTTTAGGATGGCCAAGTAACTCTCCTCCACCCTTCTCAAGCTCTTCTTGAATTGAAGTGCAGAGAATACTTTATTTCCCACTTTCGTGGACTGCTCCGTTGGTACCACACAAGCCTTCTCACCATCCGTGATGCACATAGAATTGGCAAAAAGAACAGGCAATGCCCGCACTACATCAAGGAACTCCAAACCAAGCACCACCACAAAATCATCCATTGGCACCACTGATAAGTCAAGTTGGCCAACCCACACACTTAGGCTAGCCTTAACACCATGAGCAACCCTATGGATGGAGCATGCTGCTGAGTTTACTACCTTGAGGGAGCCTTCTCCATTGGACACTGACAAGTCCAACCGACTAGCTTCCTCAACAGAGACGAAATTGTGGGATGCACCCGTGTTAACTAAGGTTTTAGTGGATTTGCCATTGATTGTTGCATCCATAAAGAGTAGGCCCTTAGCTTGTGACTTAGGCGCCGATTGCAAGACATTAAGGAGTTGCAAGGAACCAACACATGCACCGCCATCTTCTCTATCACCTCCTTCTTGGCTTGATTCGGAGGCAATTAAGGCGTTGAGAGCTTTCTTTTCGGGGCACTCGCATGCCCAATGTGGCATATCACAAAGAAAGCACTTGATTCTTAGCTTGGAGAAGTCACAGTCTTCTTTCTCCTTGCCCTTGTCTTTGTGCCTGTAGGAGGAACTATCTTTGTTCCATTTTTCTCCTTTGTTTGCTCTCCCCTACTCTTTGCTCCACCACCCTTTCTTGTCTTTGGCCTTAGAAAGGTCCTTGTTAGTAGAGTAATCAACAAGACTCTCGACTACTACAATAGCATCGGCCAAGTCCTAGACACCACGGCACTTGAGCTCTAACTTGACCTAATTTTGAAGACCATCCATGAACAATAATAGGGCATCTTTATCTGAAGTGTCAAGGACTTCGAGCAAGAGTGTGGTAAACTCTTTTACGTAGTCTTTAATATAACCAGATTGTTTGAGTTAGCGAAGACGGCTTCTCGCCTCCTCTTCAGCATTCTCGGGGAAGAATTGCCTCTTAAGCTCTTTCTTGAAATCATCAAAGGTAGCTATGGTGCACACTCCTCATTGCATCTCTCTGTGTCTCCGCCTCCAACATAGCATGGTGGTATCGATTAGATATAAGGCAGTATTACGAATTTTACCGGAATTATCCGTCATACCGTCGACCTCAAAGTATTGCTTGAGTCCCCATAGAAAGTTTTCAACTTTTCTAGCATTGTGAGTACCATTAAAAGACTTTGGTTCGATCTTTCTTGCCTCAATGGTTGTGGTGATCATCCACGTGGCCACCGCTCGCTTGCACAAAGCAAGATCACTACCTATCTCATCTACTATAAGTAAAACATTAGTGAGTTTTCTTTGAAAGAAATCTCGTACGTTGGCATTCTCCGAATGAAGGGCCTCGATCTCGCGCCTTAAGTCTGCCTCTAGCTCACCAAGCACATCTTTGATGCAGCTGTGGATCTCCGCATCTTTGGTCTCCAAACTGTTGCAACAACCATCTAGATTGTCTACATGGTCGCCCAACGTGCCTAAGTTGGACTCAAGTCGGGACACTCTAGCCTCCAAACTAGTCACCACGTCCCTTGACTTGCCGCGGGAAGCATTCTTCTTCCCTTCATCATGCTCATGTTCAAAAGCACTAACTTCGACGGGATCAGGAGTTGCAGCCATGGTCTTCATTTAGACAATGGAACCACCAAGATATAACGAGCAACCAAAGCTTTGATACGACGCTGTCACGACCCAAGCCTTAAACTAGATAATCGTGCAGCATTCAACACACCCTGTCGTACTAAGTTAGCCTACCAATACTCAAGAAAAAAGCTTAGAGTAAGCTTTCAGACAAAGTGGCAAGGATAAAAAAGTTTGAGTGAATGAAAGCTTTATATTACTCTTAGAATGCTTACAACTCACAAATGGGACTTGTATACAAATGAATCCAAGAGGTCCTTTAACCAACCAAGAGTTATGATTATGCCAAGTGGCATGATCTTACAAAGGGTTTAGAATATTCTTAAATAAAATGGTAAAATATGTAAAGATATTTACATAGAGAAATCTAGAACAAGCATGACCTAGATCTTTCTAAGAGGTTCATCCACCATCTTGGTTCTTCCAAGTCATTTTAAGAGTTTATAGGACCGTTCAACACATCTAGCACTATCCGGCCTTAGTAGAGCCATCTAGAGTCCTCTAGCATAGCCAAGATTTCTCTTGATCTTTCTAGAAGTGTCCACCATGTTCTAGGGTCTTTCTCTATAGTTTTGGGCGAGCAGTATATATAGAGGACCTTAGAGTCATGAATAGCAACATTTGGATTTTGGAACGCCAAATGAGCAGGACATAACAATATGCCATTTATTGTATGCTTCACCATAAATAAGTTGGTATTACTTAGTTGTCTTGCCTTAATAACCTTTTATATGTCGTTTACATGTTTGTTTCTTTCAAAACTTTATAATTGTCATATTTTCTTAGTTTAATGACGTTTTTTCATCATGTTCATTTTGGTAATATGCTTGTTGTTGATTTGAACAATTATACTAATGGTATATGTCTTTGAAGGCTTGTTAGCTGAATTAGAGACTTTGAGGTTAAATTCAGTCTTTGGTTTCTCGTTTATCATTGATATTTTGAATTTGAGAGTACTTGGTAAACCTAGAGTGGATTGGATTCTTATATTGTCATCTGTAAAGTTTGGTGTGGCACTAGATTGATCGACACAGTGGGTTGATATCTACACTCTTCAAATTGTGTATTTTTGCTTCGTTTTCGTGTTTAGGGATTGTCTTAGTTCCTCGTGAAGATTTGCATGCTTATGTGATTTTAGGAAGCAAAAAAAATGATGCAATTTTTCGAATGTGCTTCTTCTTGCACACTATCTAAGCTAACAATCATTGATTGACTAGTTTATATATATTTATATAACATGTTGTCAATTTTCTCTGTATAACTTGCCTAACATCATATATTATTTCTCTGTCTACAAACATGCTAGCTAACTTGCATTCTACATTTCATGGCAATACACTTATATTGTCTATGTAGCTTTTTGCTTTTTCTTTTATTGTTTTTGTATTAGTTAAGGTTGTTTTTCGCTGAGCTCTGGTGTTGAAATATTTTACTAGAGAGGTTGGAATCTCAATTCTGAAGATTATTGTAAAAAATTATTGAGGTTCTTTCATGTTTTAAAGTATTTGCATGAAAAATTTAATAATTTCACTACTTGATTATATTTTGCAAATTGAAACTTTATGATCTACATGATTGTTAACAAAAGTTCTAAGGGAATTTCATCTCAAAGATAAAAAAAGTATTATGTAGGGCTGATAATTCAAATAGTGAAATAAAATCACTTTTCTTAGTGTACATATGTCCTTTATTTTATGTTTCTCCATAAATAAGTTGCTAATACTAGTTGTCCTGACCTAATAATATTTATATATAGTTTACTTGTTTCATTTCTTTCAAAGCTTTATAATTGTTACTTTTTCATCATGTTGATTTTGCTAATATGCTTGTTGGAGATTTTCTTAATAATTATACTAATGAAATATGATGGAGGAGGCTTGTGTGAAAAGTCTTGAGAGCTGTCAG
The DNA here is from genome assembly GCA_002914805.1 of Parasponia andersonii. Taxonomy (NCBI): domain Eukaryota; kingdom Viridiplantae; phylum Streptophyta; class Magnoliopsida; order Rosales; family Cannabaceae; genus Trema; species Trema andersonii. The sequence goes on along the minus strand of JXTB01000217.1, from coordinate 122,631 downwards.
TGAAATTGGAAACTTCGAGCTATGTTGAATTTGAGGTACATTTATACTTACAGAATGATAATGTGTTTCATAGTCTACGGTTTCTCATTTATTATTGATATTTTAGTGCTTGTTAGACCTTGGGAGGATTGGATTCTATCAGAATACAAGAATACAATTCCTCTCAATTGTCATTAGGTACAACACTATATATATATATATATAATTAACTATCGAGGTTATTTTACACAATAATGTTTAACTAGCTAAGTATATAATCAGATCACACACGTGATTGTCAATATACTTTTACCCATACTTAGTGTATATGGAATAAATATAATTCTTCTGCCCATGCTAAGTGCACATGTATACATATGCTGAGCTCACACCATGTGAACTACCAGTACACTCTTCTTGACACTCCCCCTCAATTTGGTGAATAGATATTGTCCATTCCTAGCTTGCTAATAATAGACTGAAATGTAGACCCACTCAAGCCTTTAGTAAACACATCTGCAAGTTACCTCCCATTAGACATAAATGGTGTACAGATTAATCCACTTTCTAACTTTTCCTTTATGAAATGTCTATCTACCTCTACATACTTAGTACGATCATGTTGCACAAGATTGTGTGCAATATTTATTGTTGACTTGTTATCACAGTATAGCTTCATCGATCCTTCCTAAGTTATCTTCAAATCTTTCAAGATTATCTTTATCCACAAGAATTTACACGCTCCTAATGCCATTGCTCTGAACTCAGCATCTGCACTTGATTTTGCAACTACATTTTGTTTCATGCTCCTCCAAGTCACAAGATTGCCTCCAAAGAAAGTACAATAGCCTGACGTTGATCTTTTGTCATCTATTGATCTAGCATAGTCCGCGTCAGTGTGAGCCTCTAGAGTTAGCTTCTCACCACTTCTGAACAACACTCCTTTTCCTGGAGTACCTTTCAAGAATTGTAAGATTCGATGAGTAGCTTGAAGGTGAACTTCTTTTGGATTATGCATGTATTGACTCACTACTCCCACAATATAGGCTATATCTGGTCTGGTATGAGACAAGTAGATTAGTTTGCCAACAAACCTTTGATAAGACATCCTATCTATTGCTGCATCTTCAAGTGCTTCACTGAGCTTGTGGTTTTGTTCAATAGGATTCTCTACTGGTTTACATCCCAATTTCCCAGCTTTGATTAACAAATCTAACACATTTTTGTTCAAATATAAAAATCTCGTGTTAAGAGTGAGCAACTTCAATGCCGAGAAAGTACTTCAACCTTCCAACTTCCTTAATCGCAAACTTTTGTAATAGATGTTTTCTCAGACTTTCCATACCCTCAAAGTCATCTCCTGTTACCACAATATCATCCATATAGACTAGCAGAGGAGTGACTCCCCTTGATGCTAAATGTTTAACAAGCAAAGTATGGTCACCTTGACTTTGCTTGTAGCCGATATTTTTCATAACTTGAGCAAACCTGCCAAACCAAGCCCTAGGAGATTGTTTCTAGCCGTACAAAGCTTTCTTCAATTTGCACACCTTATTTTTTTCTAACTCGAATCCTAGTGGAACCTCTATATAGATTTCTTCAGTAAGGTCTCCATGTAAGAAGGCATGCTTGAGATCAAATTGTTGTACATTCCATCTTCGGTTGGCTGCCAAAAATAACAATATTCTCATAGTATTCATCTTAGCAACTGGAGCAAAAGTTTCAAGATAATCTACTCCGAAGGTTTGGGTGTAGCCTTTAGCTACTAACCTTGCCTTTTACCTTTCGAGAGATCCATCTGCCTTGTGTTTCACAATAAACACCCACTTGCATCCCACAAGCTTCTTTTCTCTAGGTAATTCCACCAAGTCCCATGTCTTATTTTTTTTCAAGTGAA
>JXTB01000217.1:91466-113995 GCA_002914805.1 Parasponia andersonii | reverse complement strand
TTTCAAACTCTCCCAATCTTCTTTTCTTAGAGAGGATGTCCTTCATGAATTTGACATACTTTGGCATCTGTTCTAAAGCTTCCACGAGTGGTATATTAATATGCAGCTGCTTTAAAACCTGCAAAAATTTGTTGAATTGCTTGTCTTGCTACTGCGTGTGGAATCGTTGAGGAAAATGTGGCGGTGGTCTATTATTCTACTTTTCTGGGCAGTCTTGCTGTAGCGATGCTGTAGCAGACTTCTCTTTTTCAGTAGTTTGCTTTGTTATATTTTCCACTCTATCTTCCTTATCCTTTTTTCCTTAGATTGAAGAGGGCTCTCCTGATTATTTAAACCTTAGTTCAGGCCCTTTCAACTCTTTCCCACTCCTTAATGAGATCACTTTGCAATGCTCTTTACTCTCACATCTTGGATTTTCTATATCACTTGGCAAAGAACCTTGGGGCCTGCTATTCAAAGCATTAGCTAACTGCCCCATTTGATTCTCCAAGTTTCTAAGTAAGGCTGCTTGATTTTGAATCATTGCGGACTGATTCTGAATTATACTGTCTTTTTTCGCCATATACTCCTTCAATAAAGCTTTCATAGAGTTGGATCGCTCTGGATATTGTTGTTTCTGATACTGTTGTTGCTGTGGTAAATGATGTTGGAAACCAGGTGGATAGGCTGGTCTATTTGGAGTTGTATCTGAAGTAGCTCCTTGGTTGCTTCATGAAAAATTAGGATGATGCCTCCATCCTTGGTTGTACGTGTTTGAAAACGGATTGTTGTTCTTGTTATAGTTCCCCACTTAGCATACTGAAGCAGGGTTAGATGGGTAGCTATCGAGTGAATGCCACTCACCACAATAAACAAAAGAAACTGCAGCAGATTGATCTGCAGTTGCTCCAGCAGCCATATTCATAGATTTCAGGATATTGGACAGCGATGAAACTTGAGCTGTCAAGGCTGTAACTGTATCAACATCATGAATTCCAGCAACACGCCTTCCTACTGCAACTCTTTCAGTCGGCCATTGATAGTTATTGTTGGCCATTCGCTCCAAAATCTCATAAGCATCATTATAGGACTTTGCAAGAAGAGCACCATTAGCCGAAGCATCCACCATTGACCGAGTATGAGCATTGAGGCCATTATAAAATGTCTTCATTTGGATCCAATGAAGGATTCCATGGTGTGGGCATTTTCTTAGCAATTCCTTGAAGCGCTCCTATGATTTATATAAAGATTCCCCATCCAACTGCTGAAAAGAAGTAATATCATTTCGGAGCTTAGCATTTTTAGTTGGTGGGAAATATTTCATCAAAAATTTCTCCACCAAGTTATTCCATATGGCCACCGAATCTGGGGGTATTGAGTTCAACCATGCTCTCACTCTATCTCGTAAAGAGTATGGGAATAGTTTCAGCCTTAAAGCTTCATCTATGACTCCTTGCAGCTTAAATGAATCACACACTTCTATGAACAGCCGGAGGTGAAGATGTGGATCCTCTGTTGGTACCCCACTAAATTGCCCGACAGTTTGGAGCATTTGAAACATCACCGGCTTCAATTCAAACTGAGGTGCTTGAATTTCGGGCCTAACAATGCCAAGCCCATTGAGAATAGGAATAGCATACTCTCTGATTGCTCTGTCCCTGTCATCTGCCATTACTGCAGCAGCATTAGCATCAGCCATTCCTCTTAAACCAGCTAAACCTTGTTGTTGTTCCCTTCTCTTTGTTCGAAATGTTCATTCAATCTCAGGATCTAAGGGCACCAGATCTTGTTCTTGCTGATTATTCATATAAAGAGTATCAGTTCCTGCAAGCACAACCACAGGCAAGAAAAACAAATTAGTTTTCTACAAATAATTTTAGTTCTCTCAATCCCTGGCAACGGTGCCAAAAAACTTGTTGGCGTTATTTTATAATTGCTACGCAAATGCACGTGTCGAACAAGTAATATAGTAATAAGTTGAGTATCGTCTCCACAGGGATTGATTAACAAAATTAGTTGGATAAAACTAGCGTCAAATAAGCTGAATTAAGAAATTGTAAGAATTCATAGATGCAAAATAAAAAATGTAAATTACAAGCATAAAACAATATGACCTAAACAAGAGATTGTAAATGGATAGATATATTAAACTGAGATGATTAAATCCTCCTCGATTGCAAATCTGGGTACAATTGCTGCAGAAATGCTTATGGCAAAATTCACTCCAGTAATAGGAAATTCCATTAGTACATAATAATCTTCTGAATTTATTATGTTGAAAGTTCTTTAAACGAGATTTAACATATTCCTATGCTGATCTAGTTCTAAATACTTCCTTTATAGCATCAATTTTCAATGGGTTATACATGGTAACGACATATTCCTATATCATTACTATGTATCAGTCAAGTTAGATCCAACTAAAATTAACCTTTCCAAAATTAATCCTAGTTTGTTTATCCTAAATACTGGTGGCCAAACAATAATAGGAATTAATGATGAAGCTCACTTGAGTGAACAAGAGGAAATTACCATAAACTCTTAAAACAACATTTAATCCTTCATTACAACCTTAGATTAATCAATATCCCAGCTAAGAAAAACTTAGCTCATATTCTGTGTTCAAAAATCGGCAAACCAAAGTAATTCATAGATTACAGAAAGTTCAAGATAAGAAAAATAAATTAAATACAAAGAAGATTTAAGAAGGTATGGAAAAATCTAGCTAGATAATGGTAAATCGAGCTCCCTGCTGCTAGTACTTTCTCTCCTTCGTCTTCTCTTCTCTGTACTCTCTTTCTCTCTTTCCTTTTCTTTTCCGTTTTTCTCTCTGGTCAGCCGTCCTCCCTTTCTTCTTACAGTACATTTTCCTTTTGTATCAGAGTAGGTAAGGTACCCTAACACACGTGTCAGCCAAATATGGAGTGAGGACCACTTTTGCTTCATTGTATTTAATATTAGCTGTCAGCACTAGCTGTGCGTAAAAGATGCCAGCTGGAAAAAGAATTCTGCTGTTCAATATTGCTCCGGCGCGTTGCTGCAGCAAAGTTACTTCCAGTTTTTACTTAAGTTCAGCATTCCTTCAAAGATGTGGCCATTTAAATTTATCAGAATTCAAGTCCTAATTTTAGCATTTCTTCTAGAAATAAAAAGAAAATAAAATAGATATTGACTATATTGACTTGTAATCATCGGAAACACCACAGACAAAAATAAAATAAAGAAAAATACTTAAACTAGACAATTTTATCCTTTTAAACAGCTATCCCAAGACTCAAAAACATACCAAATAATTCTATTTTTATAGAGTTATCAANATTTCGTCTTTCATAGTATTTTTCCATTCTTTACTCCAATGCTTCAGAGACAGTTTTTGGGACAATTATAGTATTTAAATGGGTAAGAAAGCTCTTATGATTGTTAGATAATTTCTTATGGGATACAAAGTAGGAAAATGGATTCTTTGACTGCTGAGTACATTTTCTAATACCTTTCTTGATAGCAATAGGAAGATCATCATCATTAACAATTGGTACATCACTCACATTAGTTTCAGGATCAAGAATTACCTTACTATTATCAGTATCAGGGTTGGGTTCTGGATCAAGCACTTGCATTGGTTGAGTAATAAGATTTCTCTTCTTTGAGTATACCTGCAATGGATGAATAACACTTTGAATTTGTTTATCCGTCTCTATTGGATTAGAAGTGGATGACTCAATAGAAGCGGATGACTCATTTAATAGTGTGCAAGGATGGGAGAGGTGAAGGAACAAGTAAAGACCAATTTGAATCCTTAGCTTCCACGAATGATGGCTCCCCCCGGAAGATAAGGATTAGGAAATTATTTTAATTGTAAATGTGACATTGGTAAAGACAAAAAAATGTTTCGTTGTTGGATGGTAGCATTTATACCCTTTCTGTGTAGATGAATATCCAACAAAAACACATTTAAGAGCCCTAAGATTAAGTTTCCCTCGGTTATTGGAATGAATACGGAAAACCGACACACCCAAAATTTTAGGAGTAAAATGATTTGTTGTTTTGAAATCAGGAAAGAATTTTGAAAATAGTTGCATTAGACTATTATAATCAAGGACTCGAGAGGGTAGCCTATTAATTAGATGTGTAGTACTCAAGACAGCTTCTTACCAATAATTTTTTGGGATGTTTTTTTGGGAAAGAAGGGCTCGGGTTACCATCTAGAAGGCAACCATTTTTTGTTTAGCTACCTCATTTTGTCGTGGTATATTGACACAAGAAGACTCATGAATTACTCCTTTGACTAAAAAAAATGGTGTCTATTTTATTAAAATAATCTCAAGCATTATTAGACCGAACTCGTTTTATATATACTCCAAATTGGTTTTTAACTATTTGAAAAAAATTCTGAAATGTAGAGCTCACATCTAATTTTTGTTTTAGGAGATAAACCCATGTTACTGGAGTACAATCGTCAAAAAAAGGAACAAACCAATGAGCCCCAAATATATTTTGGACAAAAGAAAGTCCCTAGATATCACTATGGATAAGAGCAAAAGGAAATGTCATTCTTGTATTACCGATTGGAAGAGAAGTTCGTTTATATTTAGCAAGTTCACGAACCTCATAATGAAGTATACTTGACTCCAATACCTTTAACTAACGAGGAAACATAAGCTTCTGAGTACTGAAGAAAGGATGACCAAGACGAAAATGATGTAACCAAATCTAATTTTTATTTGAAAGAGACAATTCAGGGAATAAAGACAACAGAATTTGATTTTTAGTGCTATTTTGTATACTAGGTTGCTCAAGTACATAGAGCCCATTCTTTGCCTTAGCAAGTCCAATCATCCTCCCCATGCTCCGGTCCTGAATTTGCTAATTGTAGAAGAAAAGGTTACCACACAATCCAGATCTTTAATAAGTTTGTGAACTGAAACAAGATTAGTTGATAGCTTAGGGACATGGAGAACATTTTTTAAAACCAGATTTGAATTTATAGTAACATCCCCTTGACCAGCAACGGTAACAAGTGCACCATTAGCAGTAGAAACTTTTTTATTACTAGGATAAGGACTATGCAAGACAAACCAATGAGATAATTGGGTCATATGATCAGTAGCCCCCGAACAATCACCTATGATTCTTTTGAAGAGAAATCTAAAATACTCAGTGTAAATGGGTGAGAATAATTACTTGAGAGAACCAAAGAGCAACGATTCGCATCTATGGTTTTCTCTAATATGCTTAAGAAATACCTTAGCCTTTCAATCTCTTTCGTGTTAAATTCTGCTTAAGTTTTGGGTAAATCACTCTGCTCTTGGATGCATTAAGGTCATATGTACCTGTCCTTGCTATCCTCCTTGATTTCCCTTAGCTATCCGGTTGTAGTTGATAGGATAAGAGTTATTCTGAGTATGTGACGGCTTACCATGAAGTTTCCAGCACTTGTCCTTTGTGTGTTGAGGTTTTTTACAGTAGGTACACCATAGGGAATCCTTATTTCCCATCTTTGTGTTCTCCAACAGTCCGATATCTCCTATTCTGCCTTTTGTTGCTGGTCTAGTTTCATGCTTTGAGGATTTGCACCTTTGACAATTAAGGCTGATCTTTCCATTAGTTGAGGCTCCATCATCACTGCTCTACGTCCTTCCCCTCAGAATATGGCCATTATCTAATATAGTGAAGGAATTCTTTAGCCAAAACTTGGATCCGAACAGGATCGAGTTTAGCATTCAAACCAGCAAGAAACTTATAAATTCTCTCCTTTTCTATGTAATGTTTGTGGAGAGTTGTATCCTCGCTGCATTTCATTTCAATGCACTCATAATGACTAAATGTTGTCATAGACTTTGCAAAGTCTGAGCATATTCAGTAGCTGAATTGTTACCTTGTTTAATAGTAGAGATTTTCATCTTGATCTCATAAATTTGAGCCGCATCACGAACTCTTGAATAGTTCTGCTTGCAATTTTCCCATATCTCGTGTGTTGTTTTCAAAAACATAAAAGTATCACTCACCTCAGGTGACATGGAATTCCAAAACCAAGACATTACAACTGAATCTACTTCATTCCTCATCCCAAAAAGATGGTTCAATTTTTCTTTCCTTTTCAAGAAGGTCTGAATAAATTAAGACCACTTCAAATAGTTTTTTCCATTGAGTCATAGACCGATCTAAATATTTTGTAATTCTCCATTGAAAGTATTATGGTTTTCGGTGGTTGGGGGTGTTACAGGTTGTGTGGTTTCTGAGGTTTTAGACATGATAAAGCTTAAGGTTTAGAAAGGAAAAAAGCTGATGTGTGAGACAGAGTGATTCAGATGTGATAAATCAAGCTGAATACCACCAAGATATTTTTTTAAGATTGCAAGGATTTGGAAGTGAATAAACTGTGAAACCTTTTTTATGATTAGATTAAGATTTTTGGTGAACACAAGAGGTGTTATACGATCAGCAAAGAAGGTTGAGATAGAAGAGGAGATTAGTAGAAACAAAGCTGAAAAGATACTTTGTTTTGATTCCTGAAAACAGGGGAAAATAGAGTGCTATGTTCAGCAATAAAAGCTGAAAAGACTGGTTCCTAGGAGCCTTTAATTCCGCTCTAATACCATGCCAGAATACAAGAATACGATTCTTGTCAATTATCATTAGGTACAACACTATACATATATATAAATAACTCTCTACGTTATTTTACACAAGAATATTTAATTAACTAAGTATACAATCAGATCACACACATGACTATCAATATACTTTTGCCCATACTTAGTGCACATGGAATAAATATAATTCTTCTGCCCATGCTAAGCGTACATGTATACACATACTGAGCTCACACCATGTGAGCCGCCAATACGTTTCTCTCGACAGATTCTTCTATTATTATCTCTGAAATTTGGTATGGTACTAGATTGATCAACACAATAGGTTGATATCTAAAATCTTCAGATTTTGTTTCTTTTTGTTACATTTTAGTTGTTAAAGATTGTCTCAGTTTCTCACAAAGATTTGCATGCTTGCATGATTTTGGGCTAAAATCTTCAAATTTTGTTTATTTTTGTTACATTTTAGTTGTTAAGGATTGTCTCAGTTTCTCATAAAGATTTGCATGCTTGCGTGATTTTGGGCTAAAATCTTCAAATTTTGTCTATTTTTGTTACATTTTAGTTGTTAAGGATTGTCTCAGTTTCTCATAAAGATTTGCATTCTTGCGTGATTTTGGGAAGCAAAAGAACACAAATTTTCCAATATGTTATGTCTTCCACAGAATCTAAGCTAACGTTCATTGGTTGACTTGTTTACCTATATTTATATATAACATGTTGCCAATTTTAGCCATATAATTTGCCTAACATCCTATATTATTTCTTTGTCCATAAACATGCTAGTTAACTTGTATTCTACATTTCATGATAAAATATTAATTTTGTCTATATTTTTTTTTTTTGCTTTTTCTTTTAATATTTTTGTGTTAGTTTACATTTTTTTCGTTGGCCTCCAGTGTTACAATATTTTGCTGGAGACACTGGAATCTCATTCTAAAGATTATGTAAAACATTATTGAGGTCTTTTTTTATCTTAATTTATTTATATGAAAAATTGTATTATTTCAATGATTGATTATATTTTGTAAATTGGAACTTTGCGATCAATATGAATAGTAACAAAAGTTTTAGGGAAATTATTGTATGTTTCGCTATAAATAAGTTGCTATTAGTGGTTGTCTTGGCATAATAATCTTTTATATGTCGTTTACAAGGTTTATTTCCTTTAAAACTTTATAATTGTTTTCTTTTCTTAGTTTAATGACTCTTTTTCGTCATGTTCATTTTGCTAGGTGATAATTTTAACAATTTTTCTGATGGTATATTCTGTAGAAGGCTTGTGTGAAAAATCTAGCGCACTGTCATGTGAATTGGAGTCTTTGGGCTACATTGAATTTGAGGTAAATTTATACTTATAGAATATAATTTGTTTTATAGTACGTGGTTTCTCGTTTATCACTGATATTTTGAATTTGAGAGTACTTGTTAAATCCTGAAAGGATTGGATTCTTGTATTATCATTTCTAAAGTAATGTGGCAATAGATTGATCAAGACAGTGGGTTGATATATAAAATCTTCAAATTTTGTTTATTTTTGTTACGTTTTAGTTGTTAAGGATCATCACAATTCCTCACGAAGATTTGCACATTTACGTGATTTTGGGAAGCGAAAGAGACGACGTAATTTTTCTAATGTGTTAACAATCATTGGTTAACAATCTTGCATAATATCTAAGCTAACAATCATTGGTTGATTAGTTTACCTATATTTATATATCATATTGCCGATCTTCTCTGTATAATTTTCCTACCACCATATATTATTTCTGTCAACAAAAATGCTAGTTAACTTGCATTCTGTATTTCATGATAATACATTTCTACTACCTATGCAGTTTTTTTCTTTTTCTTTTAATGTTTTTGTTTTAGTTTAAGTTATTTTTAACTGGGCTCTAGTGTTGAATTATTTTGCTGGAGAGGTTGGAATCTCAATTCCCAAAGATTACTGCAAACATTATTGAGGTCCTTTTATATTTTTATTTATTTATATTAAAAATTGAATAATTTCAGGGTTTGATTATATTTTACAAATTGGAACTTTGTGATCTATGTGATTAGTAAGAAACGTTCTAACGGAATTTTATCTCATAAATAAAGAAAGTATTAAAGAGAGGAGATAATTCAAAAAAAGAAACAAAATCACTTATCTTATTGTACATATGTCATTTATTGTATGTTTTACCATAAATATGTTGCTCTTACTAGTTTTCTTGGCCTAATACTATTTTATATATCGTTTAAAAGTTTCATTTCATTCGAAGTTTTATAATTGTTACTTTTACTTATTTTAATGACTCTTTTTCGTCATGTTCATTTTGTTAATGTGCTTGCTATGGAAAGGGAGATAAGGAGCATGTAGATCTGGACAGGATGGACAGAGAGATGGTGAACTAGAGAAATGGAAGCAGGTGAAGGAAACAAGTGAAGTGTTGACAATATAAATTAGATTGAGAAAAATATAAAATTCATAATTCATGACAATGTCATTGTTTTGGATTTATTTTAAAGCTACATATTGTGATGATATTTTGCTAAAATGAAGTCTAAATATAATGGATTATTGCGGATGATTTTGTAATTGGAATAACAAGAAAGGATAACTATAAAAAAATTACCTTCAAGTGTAATCTTTCTGTAATTTTAACAATATATCTTTCAGTTTGCACAAAATAATACCTATACATTCTACAAAATTAAATCTTTTGTCTAGAAATTAGATGATTTATGCTAATTGTTTAAAGTTATTTTTAATAGATTTTTTTTTTATGTTTGTCAGCATAAATAAGATATTCTCAATTCTAAAACTAATTACTATAGCATTCATAACTTAATTCTATGTAGGCAAATTTGATAACAAAAGTGAATAAATAGTTTACCAACAAAAGATTCTAAGTAATCAAAGGCAAGAATTAAGGACCAAAAATCATCAAGAGATAAGTCTATAGATGAGAGTCTAAGATCTTGATTTCACTCTATTCTCCTATATTTTATCATATTTAACAGTCAATAACTAGATTTATCATATTTAACAGTCAATAAGTAGTTCCAGTTGATTCATATATCAAAGGTGTATAATTAACTTCACTACCACTATCGAGTATTAAGCTAAGTCCTATATATGACTAATCAAATTAGTATCTCTACCTAATTTGTTTACCCACACATGCATCAAGAAACCATCAAAGATTAACCTAATGCTATTAGCCTCTCAAACTCAACAATATCTAGGCTTGTGTTTATAAATTCATATAAGTGAATTTATAGATCAAGAATGACTAATTCATTTCCTAACAAATTAGAAGCATTAAGTATAGAGTAACACAAATAAATAAAAATATAGAACAAATAGAGCTAAATGAGGCCCGTGGAGTATAAGTAACACTATCAATACGTTCGAAGATGACAATATATTAAGGTAAATTCACAAGAACAACTTCTTAAAATAAAAATGGAGAAAGGAAGAAGAAAAAATGATGGTGATGAGTGCTTAATCTCCAAGAAAACTCCAAGCTTCAAACCTTCTCAATTTGGTAAAAAATGGTCTCCAAAATCCTCCACAAAAATTGTGCATGTAATGCCCTAAACTGGAGTACGTCACAATTTTGTATATTTGATGATATTTTAGAAGCCTTGAGCATTTATGTGAAATAAGTGTCTTTGTAAACTTCTTAATAATGTGATTAAATAAACGTAATCTTCGTTAAGACAAGTTACTTGTCATTTCCCATTACCCACGTTTAAGTTTTAATATAATGCAATATAAATTTTAAAAGAAGATATACAATTAACTTAAATAAGTAAATTCAAAATAATGCCTATTTAGTTTTTCAATGAAATAAAATCCCAACCAGCCTATTTAGTCCACATGACTTGTCCACATTCCAATACAAAATAAAAGGAAATGGGAATAAAGATAAGTACCAAGACCAACAAACACTAACTAAGCCACTTAGAAAATAAACGTCTCTCGGATCCTAAGCTTGATATAAATCATTGTCATGAGCAAGATCTGTCAAAGAAAATAGGGTGAGCAAAAACTTGCCTAGTGGATATTTTCCTCCATTTATTGCACATAATGATAGTTATAAATTCCTTGTATGGTTACTTTTACATAAACTTTAAATAAAGAACTGTATAGTTTTTTTAAAATATTTTGCCACCAATTCCCACTACCCTAAAAGAAAAATTATTTTATTTAAAAACAACATTATGTATATATTATAGCCTTTTGACCTCAGTTTCTCCCAAAAAGTTTGTTCTCAATTATATTAATCATTAAAAAAAGGCTAAAATAGAAATCTTTACAAGAAAATAAAACTAGAAATGTATATATTAATATATAATTTATTTATTTACAAAAGATATTTTTAATGTTTTTTCAAAAATTAAAACTCATTTCTATCTATACAATCTCCTTAGAATAGTGTGCCTCCTTACTTAAAATAGGGTTTCTTCACATAGGCTTTTGAGCAGTTAAGAATAGTTCAAATCTGGATTGTTGGATTGTCAAATATTGTGATCTTGACCCCAAAAAAATGAAATCTATATGATAACTCTATAAAAATAGAGTTATTTGGTATATTTTTGATTCTTAGGATAGTTGTTTTAAAAGATCAATTTGTCTAGTTTAGGTGATTTTCTTTATTTTATTTTGATTTGAGATGTTTCTGATATTTAAAATCTAATATAGTCAATATTTTATTTCTGTTAATTTCTAGTAGAAATGCTGAAATTAGGACTTGAGTTTTGATGAATTTAAAGGGCAGCATATTTGAAAGAAGGCTGAACTTAAGTCAAGGCTAGAAGTAACTTTGCTGCAACAACACGCCGGCTAACTTTGCTGCAATAAAATTCTTTTTCCAGCTGGCATCTTTTACGCACATCTGGTGCTGACAGCTAATATTAAATACCAGCTAAGGAGAAATAAAACAAAAGTGGTCCTTACTCTATATTTAGCTGACACGTGTGTTAGGGTACCTTACCTAGTCTAATATAAAAGGAAAATGTATTGTAGGAAGGAGTAAGGAGTGGCGGTAGCTCAAGAGAGAAAATTACACAAAAAAGGAATGGAGGACTAGCTAGTACTTTCTTTACTTCTTTTAATCTTTTCCTATTGAATTCTTTATTTCCTTTCTAGAATGTTCTGAAATCGATGGAGTATTTTAAGCTACTGTTGTTTAAATTTCAGATCATGAGCTAAGTTTCTTTAGCTGGGATATTGATGAATCTAAGGTTATAATGAAGGATTAAATGTTGTTTTCAGTTTTTATGGTAATTTTCCCTTATTCATTCAAGTGAGCTTCATTATTATGTCCTATTATTGTTTGGCCACCAATATTTAGGATAAATAAACTGGGATTAATTCTGAAAAGGTTGATTTTAGTTGGATTAGCTTGAATGATACATGTTTCAAGTATCTCTTTAGTAGATCTTTGAATCAGTAATAATATAAGATATATATTATTACCATGTATAACCCATTGAAAATCAATATTATAAATGGTGTATTGAGAACTGGATCCGCATGGGAATATGTTAAATCTGGTTTGAAGAACTTAAAACATAATAAATTTGGAAGATTATTATGTATAAAAAGAATTTTCGGTTATTGGAGTGAATTTTGCCGTAAGCATTACTGTAGCAATTGTACCCAGATTTGTAACTGAGGAGGATTCAATAATTCTAGCTTAATATCTCTATTTATTTACAATCTCTTATTTAGATCGTATTGTTTTAAGTTTGGCATTTACATTTTTATTTGCATTTATTAGTTCCTCTAAATTCTAATTTAAACTTGTTTGACAATTAGTTTTTCCAACTAATTTTGATAATCAATCCCTGTGGAGACGATATTCAACTCATTACTATATTACTTGTTCAGCATGTGCACTTGCGTAGCAATTATAAAACAAGCCAACAAGTTTTTGGCGTCGTTGCCGGGGATTGAATGAACTAAAGTTATTTGTAGAAACAAATTTTTTTTTCTTGCCTTTGTTTGTTTTTGTTCTTTATCTTTTTGAGCGGTTGTTCGTACAGAAGCTTATACTCGTTATATGAATAATTAGCAAGAACAAGAGTTGGTGCCCTTAGATCTTGAGATTGAAAGAATATTTCAAGCAAGGAGAAGAGAGCAACAACAAGGTTTAGCTGGTTTAAGAGGAATGGTTGAAATTGCTGATGCCAATAATGCTGTAGCAATGGCAAATGGCAGGGATAGACAAATCAAAGAGTATGCTATTCCTATTCTCAATGGGCTTAATCTTGGCATTGTTAAGCCTGAAATTCAAGTACCTCAATTTGAATTGAAGCCGATGATGTTTCAAATGCCCCAAACTGTGGGGCAATTCAATGGGGTACCAATAGAGGATCTACATCTTCACCTCCGATTGTTCATAAAAGTGTGTGATTCATTCAAGTTGCAAGGAGTCACGGATGAAGCTTTAAGGCTGAAACTATTCCCATACTCTTTACGAGATAAAGCGAGAGTATGGTTGAACTTAATACTCCCAGATTCGGTGGCCACATGAAATAATTTGGCGGAGAAATTTTTGATCAAATATTTCCCACCAACTAAAAATGCTAAGCTCTGAAATGATATTACATCTTTTCTGCAGTTGGATAGGGAATCATCATATGAATCATAGGAACACTTTAAGGAATTGCTAAGAAAGTGCCCACACCATGGAATCCTTCATTGGATCCAAATAGAGACATTTTATAATGGCCTCAATGCTCATACTCGGTCAATGGTGGATACCTCAGCTAATGGTGCCCTTCTTGCAAAGTCCTATAATTATGCTTACGAGATTTTGGAGCAAATGGCCAACAATAACTATCAATGGCCGATTGAAAGAGTTGCTGCATAAAGGCATGTTGTTGGAATTCATGATGTTGATGCAGTCACAGCCTTGATAGCTCAAGTTTCATCGCTATCCAATATCTTGAAATCTATTAATATGGTTGCTGGAGCAAATATAGAGCAATCTGCTGCAATTTCTAGTCTTTATTGTGGTGAGGGGCATTCATTTGACAGCTGCCAATCTAACCCTGCTTTAGTATATTATGTGGGGAACTATAATAAGAACAACAATCCATTTTCAAACACTTATAACCAAGAATGGAGGCAGCACCCTAATTTTTCATGGAGCTACTTCAGATACAACTCCAAATAGACCAACCCATCCACCTAGTTTCCAACATCATCTGCCACAGCAATAATAGTATCAGAAACAATAATATCCAAAGTGATCCAACTTTATGGAAGCTTTATTGAAGGTGTATATGGCGAAAAATGACAGCATAATTCAAAATCAGTCCGCAATGATTCAAAGTCAAGTAGCCTCACTCAAAAACTTGGAAAATCAAATAGGGCAGTTAGCTAATGTCTTAAATAGTAGGTCCCAAGGTTCTTTTCCAAGTGATATAGAAAATCTAAGGTATGATCTCATTAAGAAGTGGGAAAGAGTTGAAAGGAGAAAAGGATAAAGAAGATAGAGTGGAAAATATAACAAAGCAAGCTACTGAAAAAGAGACATATGCTATAGCATTGCTACAGCAAGACTGCCAAGAAAAGCAGATAACAGACCACCGCCCCCTTTTCCTCAATGATTCCATATGCAACAGCAAGACAAGCAATTCAACAAATTTTTGCAAGTTTTGAAATAGTTGCATATCAATATACCACTTGTAGAAACTTTAGAACAGATGCCAAAGTATGTCAAATTCATGAAGGACATCCTCTCCAAGAAAAGAAGATTGGGAGAATTTGAAACAGTGGCACTGACCAAAGAGTTCAGCTCTCGCAGAGTAAAATCCCTCCTAAATTTCAAGACCCTGGAAGCTATACAATACCATGTTCTATTGGTGACACCTATTGTGGAAAAGTCTTGTGTGATCTAGGAGCAAGCATAAACTTGATGTCCATGTCAGTTTTCACAAGGTTGGAAATTGGTGAAGCAAGACCAACTGCAGTTACTCTTCAGCTTGCAGATAGGTTTTTTGCTCACCCTGAGGAAAAATCGAAGATGTTTTAGTTTGGGTTGACAAGTTCATATTCTCCATGGATTTTATTGTATTTGATTATGAGGCTGACAAGGAGGTACCTGTAATCTTAGGCAAGCCATTTCTTGCTACTGGAAGGACATTGATTGATGTACAAAAAGAAGAACTCACTATGCGAGTTGATGATGAACAGGTCACTTTTAATGTGTTCAAGACTATGCGATTTTCGAATGAAATAGAAGAGTATTCAGCCATCAATGTGTTAGATTCATTTGTGCTAAAGCAATTCCAGGAAACTTATGACAACAACCTGATTTTGGTATCCACCAAAGCCGATTTTAATGAAAAAATTGAAAAAGAGGGTTATGTACCATGGGTGGACACAAAGCATTCACTTGCTAGACTGGAAAAGTAATTTGAATCTCTTGAATTATTAGAGAGGGATTTCAAGCCTTCTAAACCATTAGTTGAAGAATCCCCAATTATAGAAATGAAACCATTGCCCTCTCACTTGAAGTATGCATATTTGGATGACTCAAACACGTCACTGGTAATTATTTCTTCAGCTTTGATTTTGGAGCAAGAGCAGAAATTACTTACAACAATTCGAAGGTTTAAGAAAGCCATAGGGTGGACCATTGCCGATATCAAGGGAATCAGCCCTATAATCTGTATGCATAAGATTCTGCTTGAAGATTGCTTCAGCAATTCTGTGGAGCAGCAGTGAAGACTGAACCCAATTATGAAGGAAGTTGTGACGAAAAAGGTGATCAAGTGGCTAGATGTGGGGATAATTTATCCAATTTCAGACAATTCTTAGGTCGGCTCAGTTCAATGTGTGCCTAAAAAGAGAGGTGTAATAGTTATGGCTAATGACAATAATGAATTAATTCCCACAAGAACAATAACTGGTTGGAGGGTGTGCATGGACTACAGGAAGCTCAATAAGGCTACAAGAAAAGATCATTTCCCACTATGTTCATTGACCAAATGCTCAACAGACTTGCTAGAAAAGAGTATTATTGTTATAGCACCTAAGGATCAGGAGAAGACAACTTTCACCTGCAACTATGGAACTTTTCCCTTCAGGAGAATGCCATTCGGTCTCTGCAATGCTCCAGCAATGTTCCAGCAATACATGATGTCTATTTTCAGCAATATGGTGGAAAAGATCCTTGAAGTTATGACTTTTCTGTATTTGGGGAATCCTATGAAGATTGCTTGTTGAATTTAGAAAAGGTCTTGGAGCGATGCGAAGAAACTAATCTGGTCCCAAATTGGGAAAAATGTCACTTTATAGTACAAGAAGGCATTGTATTGGGTCATAGAGTTTCCAAGTACGACATTGAAGTGGACAAGGCAAAAACTGAAGTTATTGAGAAGTTGCCACCACCAACATCAATTAAGGGCATTAGGAGTTTCTTAGGACACGTAGGTTTTTGCATAAGATTTATAAAGGATTTTTTCAAAAATTTCAAAGCCATTGTGTACTTTGCTGGAGCAAAACAGATCTTTTGAATTCAATGAAGAGTGTATGTAAGTATTTTTGTAGCTAAAGCAAAGACTTGTTTCTGCCCCAATTATAGTAGCTCCGAATTGGTCTTTACCATTTGAACTAATGTGTGATGCAAGTGATTATGCAATTGGAGCTGTATTAGGACAAAGAAAAGAGAAGGTATTCTATTCCATTTACTATAGCAGCAAAACTTTATCTAATGCTCAACTGAACTACACCACAACTGAGAAGGAGCTCCTAGCTATTGTTTTCGCCTTCGATAAATTCAGATCCTATCTTGTGGGAACAAAGGTCACTATTTATATAGATCACTCAGCAATCAAGTATCTCATTGCAAAGAAGGATATCAAACCGAGATTGATTAGATGGATATTGTTATTGCAAGAGTTTGATTTGGAGATAAAAGATTGAAAGGGTTCTGAGTATCAAGTTGCAGATCACTTATCAAGAATGGAAGCAGGAGATGTGAAGGAGATTAAAGAGCCCATTCGAGAAACATTCCCAGATGAACTGCTTTTAGTTGTACAGCAGGTGACTGCTCCATGGTATACAGACTTTGCTAATTATTTAGTTAGTGGATAACTTCCATCTAAGATGAACAACCAGAAGCGAAAGAATCTTACCTTTACAAGCAATATGCAGATCAAAATTTGCGTAGGTGTGTTCCTAGTGAAGAGATTTATAGCATCCTACACCATTGCCATTCATCTCCATATGGGGGACATTTTGGAGGTTTTAGAATAGCTGCTAAGGTCTTGCAATCAGGTTATTATTGGCCAACCATCTTCAAGAATGCTCATGAATCTGTCTAGACTTGTGATAGGTGACAATGAACTAGGAACATCTTGCAAAGACATGAAATTCCTTTAAACAATATTCTAGAAGTTGAGTTATTTGTTGTGTGGGGCATAGATTTCATGAGACCATTTCCTCCATCTTTTAGGAATCTTTACATCTTGGTAGCTGTAGACTATATGTCTAAATGGGTGGAAGCTTCGGCATTTTCCACAAATGATTCCAAGGTAGTGGTGAAGTTCTTGCATAAGAATATTTTCACATGTTATGGCACTCCAAGAGCCATCGTTAGTGATGAAGGAACATACTTTGGTAGCAAGTAGTTTGAGAATATTTTGGCCAAATATGGGGTGAGTCACAAGATAGCTATAGCGTACCATCCGCAGACAAGTGGCCAAGGAGAAATTACCAATAGAGAGATCAAAAGAATTTTGGAGAAGGTTGTGAATCCCACTAGGAAAGATTGGTCAACAAGGCTTGATAATGCTCTTTGGGCCTATAGAACAGCCTTCAAAACACCATTAGGGATGTCTCTATATAGGCTAGTCTTTGGGAAAGTATGTCACTTGCCAGTGGAGCTAGAGCATCGAGCATATTAGGCAATAAAAAAGCTCAACATGGACATTTAAGTTGCTGAGGAAACACGGCTGCTGCAGCTAAATGAGTTGGAAGAGTTTCAGATGTGTGCTTACAAGAGTGCCAAGTTATACAAAGATAAAACAAAAAATGGCATGATAGCAAGATCCAACAAAGGACCTTTGAATTTTAGCAAGTCCTGTTGTTTAACTCTCGATTGAAGCTATTTCTTGGTAAACTGAAGTCGAGATGGTTAGATCCATTCAAGATTGCCAATGTCTATCCATATGGTGTTGTTAACTTACTGGAAGAAAACTCAGGTCGCCAGTTCAAGGTCAATGGCCAAAGATTAAAGTACTATTGAGAACCTGAATTTGACAGAGGGAAGACCTCAATCACTCTACAAGACCCATGATTGAATAAGAAGTCAGGCTATTAACTCTAAACTAGGCACTTAGCGGGAGGCAACCCACTGCTTATCACCCTTTGAATTCTTTTCTTCTTTTACTCTTTAGAAATTTTATATTTTCCTATTCTTTTATTAGTTGTTAAAAAAAGGGTAACGAGATGTGAAAACTTGTTTTTTGATCTGTGGTTAATTCTTATGCAGGGAAATGTGCCTAGCAATGGAGACAATTAGGAAAGCAGGAGTTCAGGAAGGATTTTTGGTATTCTAATGCAGAACGGTAGATTCCCAGGAAATGACAGATTGCTACAGCAACGAAATTAGTATTATATATTTGCTACAGTAACAGACCCAGTTCCAGACTATTCAAAAAAAATCAAAAAGAAAGAAAGTGGGGTAACTTTTCCCCCTTTCTTAAACCCTAGCCCCACACAATCTCCTTCAATAGCAACTTTACTTTCATCTCCACCTCACTAATCTCCTTTTCATTGACGGTCGCTAGCAATTCCTGTGAGGAGTTTCATTTTCGCTCAAGTTTGGGGAAGAGAACTCTGCTGTTGACGAGAAATGGGAATCTAGCGAGTAGCTCTTAAAGCCTCTAAAGCAGTCAAGTTTGAATCTGAAGCAGCTAAAGCAAGGTATGAAGAAAACATTCAAAATCGGCCTCTAAGTGCTGAGAAAGGGTTCGTGTGGGACGATAATGTGCCACTAGGGCAGTCGTTGTTCATTGCAGATGTCATTATCCAACATAACTGGCAGCTATTCTGTGCTTACCCAGAGGACCCGATTGTGCCTCTGGTTCGTGAATTCTACACCAACTTGACTAATCCAGAAGAGGACACCGTGTACATTAGAGGAGTTTAGGTGCCCTTGAGCATGGAAGCCATCAATACCATCTATGCTTTGGGGGATCCGGTAGATGAGCACTCTGAATTCGTCGAAGACATCATAGAGCCCGAACTGCTCATGGTGCTGGAAACTGTTGCTGTAGCAGGAGCTGAGTGGAATTTCTTATCTAATGGTGCCTACACATGCCTTTGGAGCTCGCTGAACCCACCTGCAAAAGTCTAGTACCATGTTCTAAAATCTTGCTTGCTACCCACCACACATGGCAAAACAATTTCCAAGGAGCGTGTGTTGCTGTTGTACTCCATGTTGACTGGTAAATCCATCAACATGGGTCGGATGATTCGTAGGGAAATTTGTGTGTATGTTGCAAGGAAATCAGGGGCTCTATTTTTCCTATCCCTAATTACCAGGATGTGTCGTAATGCCTGTGCTCCTTACCTGGTCAATGAAGAAAAGCTACACAACACGGACGAAATAGATGCCATTGTCGTAGCCCGAATTGCCCAAGAAGGACCAGCCGAGTCTACCCATCGATCCTCGTCAAGTAGACCTATTGCAGCATCCAGCAGTAGCGCCAACATTGATATCCTATAGTAGCTAAAGTCCCTGGAGTAGCACGTGAGTCAACAGGTGGTACAACAGTACCAGTTGATGTCTATGCTGCAATAAGCTCACCAGCAGCAATAGCAATTCTGGGCATATGCAAAGGAACAGGACAATGCCCTGAAGAAGTCCCTGCAGAAGAATTTCACCAAACCCATTCCAATTTTCCCTACATTTCTAGAAGAAATACTCCAGGACTTGGACGATGAGCACATGGCAGAATCTGGTGAAGATGGATCCAATGGAGCCGCGGAGTAACTGTGACAGGGAGTGTTCACTTCTTTACATTTTGTATTGCAGTGGGGACACTGCTTGTTTTAAGTTTAGGGGTGTTAGTTTATCTATTTGGTGTTTGTTTAACTGTTTGTCTGATTTTCCTTCTTTTGTGTGGTTGTTTGTTAATTTCTGTGTGTGTTCTGTTACTCTGGTATGCTGCAGTTTTGTGATCTTATGAAATTCTCACTACTTTAAAATTTTTAGCTTATGAGATGAATTGCCTTGAATTGAATGTTGGGATATTTGTTTCAACTTGCTGTTAGATGTGAAATTTCCAATTTTTCTTTGCACTAGAACTATGGATTAGAGAACTTTTGGAAAGCCTAGGAAATCTTGAATCACTGTGAGGGCTTTAGGTTCTAGAATTGATTTTTTGAATCTTTTGAGGCAAAATTTAGGAGACCAAATATGAAGAACTTAGTGTAGGTATGGTATATTAAAAGAAAGATGAGCTTAAATCTGGGGGAGTAAAAAAAAAAAGAAATAGTGTCATAAATAATGAATACTCCACTATTTTGAACTACTTAGTAACCAGGGGTAATATGAGCTCCATGTGAACTTTTGCGTCAAACGGTGGTCTGAAATATGAGTATGCTACAGCAATTCTGGTAGTGACTTTGCTGAGTAATCAGGTGTCTTCATCACCAATGTTGGCATTCGCGTAAAAAGGCATTATGACATCTGAGTGTATAAAAAAAAGAAGAAAAAAAGAGAGAAGAAACAATTAATAAAATCCCCCAATTAAGCTAAATGGTGAAAAATTATGAAAGCCTTATAAATCTTAAGTGTTTGGTTGATTTGCATTAGTGGAGAGGGATTTACAAGATCAGCTTATGGAACCAGAAAATTAGGCTCAATGATCATATTTTGATAAGACTTGAGTGATCTAGAGAATGCTAATCATAGTTCCACACACACACCTAAGGAAAAATCACATTTGGGAGTAAGTTTGTAATGAATTGAACTAGCATTTGAGGAGGGGTGATTCTGATCATAGGTTGAAGATTGAAGAGTAGAATAGAGAGTTGAGCAATAATGTTTTCTATCAGTGAACCAAAGTTCTTTTGTGTTTTTGTGTTTTTTGTGCGTTGTTTTTCTTATTTTTTGTCACTTGGGGACGTGTAACAATTTAAGTTTGAGGGTGTGTGTAACGACCAGACTTTTTTTGACAGTTAACTACTTACCTTCTTAGCTTAAAAAAAATTTAGATGCTAAAAATTTATGACAATTTTTTTTTATGCTTTTATTTCTTTTTAAGAGATTTATATTCATAACTAACGATTTACTTAAAATTTGAAAACAAGTAAATGCTTCTCAATGGTTAAGTACCCTTTATTTAAATTTGATTATAAATTTTTTATTAAGGTGATTTAAATAATGCGCAACTATAAAAGGC
The DNA here is from genome assembly GCA_002914805.1 of Parasponia andersonii. Classification (NCBI taxonomy): domain Eukaryota; kingdom Viridiplantae; phylum Streptophyta; class Magnoliopsida; order Rosales; family Cannabaceae; genus Trema; species Trema andersonii. The sequence continues at coordinate 93,002 of JXTB01000217.1, read as the reverse complement.
TCACAGGTGAAGATGGGGGGTCACATACGGATCACTTAAGTCCCAAGCTCTCATTAAACTGTTTAGGTCTTTTTGACGAAACCCCTTATGTTTTACATTTATTTAAATCAAAATATTTTCTCTTTTATATCTTAAAAAAATGTTTGTTTAACTTCTATCAAATCAAAATATATTTTCAAGTTCAATTTGATTAAATCATACATTACGAAATAAAATGCCAGGTTAGAAGTGTGTTTTCAAACAACATCAAGCTTACATAATTGAAATCATTTGTCTCATAATAAAACATATGTGGAAGTAATTTCAATGGCAGTATTCCATTGCTCGTGCCTCGCATCATCTCCGCCTTAATTCTAGCTAATACATTAATCAAATCAGAGGTTTCTTTCCTTTGGTACTAATAGCATGGATACTCATAAAATGTGAGCTTTCACTCAACAAGTACAATGAAATTCTCACAAAACATTTTACCTATGAACAAACAATTCTCTCTTTATTTTTTTTGAAAGCTTAGTTATAATGTTTTATAAAATTATTACTTTATGCTTTATTATAAGATATTGTATCATGAATTTATCTCATTCTTAATTGTAAAGTCTTTTATCTTTCTTATGGGCCCTAGTGTACGTACCAAATGTGCACTACCCAACTAAAAATACTCACGGTCATAATCTTAGCATACTTTTCCTCGGGAATCCTCGCATAGGGGAGGTCGGTCTTATCTTCCCTCGGATATCATCACCTAGTAGAGGTTGGTACAACACCTTTAAACTCTTTATCTTATTTAGTCTTTTCTTAATATGAGTGGGTACGCTTCAATGAACCCAAACTTATATTTAACTATCATAGCATTTCCTTTGTTAAAGTATATTGAAGTACTTATTTCCTATAATTGGTATTGATCGCGCCTTTTAGGCATGTCACTAAACTTAGACAAAATACAATAAGAGACATACGTTATTTATTTCCTATAATTGATTTCATGTCTTAAATTTAAATAAATCTTTTCTTATCCCAATTAGAGATCTTAAACATATATTTTTTTAATTTATTCTTATACCAAATTTCCAACCCAATATTTTAAGTTTTATAATTTACATTTTTACCTAAAATCTTAAGATTTCTAACATTTATGTCCTCTAATAGTAAATATTGAGTTATATCTTATTATTCTTTTTTTTGTTAAAGATTCTTCCTTTTTTTACTTCTATAATTTAAAATAGTCTTAAAATTGCCTAAAATAAGGTTTAGCATTTCCTCTGTTAAAGTATATTGAAGAACTTATTTCCTATAATTGGTATTGATCGTGCTTTTTAGGCATGTCACTAAACTTAGACAAAATACAATAAGAGACATACATTACTTATTTCCTATAATTGATTTCATGTCTTAAATTTAAATAAATCTTTTCTTATCCCAATTAGAGATCTTAAATATATATTTTTTTTATTTATTCTTATACCAAATTTCCAACCCAATATTTCAAGTTTTATAATTTACATTTTTACCTAAAATCTTAAGATTTCTAACATTTAT
>JXTB01000217.1:30128-91293 GCA_002914805.1 Parasponia andersonii | reverse complement strand
GGCCATCCATGAAAGGTACTCAATAATACATACTTTCACATTCCATTAAATAATCCAAGCATCATTATTATCAATTTGTCAATATATCTTCTTTTCCTACTCCATTACATTACCTTTTACTTTTTTTTTTTTACTCATCCACTACTTTTATCTCTAATCTTTCTTCTTTTTCAATTATTTGGAATCCAATGCCACTAGCTCCCAAAGAAAGTCTCCACTATATTAATCTTTTTATACCTTTTGAATTATTTTGGAGACAAAAGTTACTAATTAGTTTTGTCTATGTCTTCCACTTTGAACTATGGCCACTAATTTCCAAAGAACATTTCCATTATGATTTTCTTTTTTTCCTACCTTTTGAATTATCCATTAACTTTATCCCTTTCCTTTTCTATTCCACTAGGTAAAACTTTACTACTTTTCATCTTTTTCTATAACTTATTTTTCACCCTTAGATTGATTTGTCTACTTAATTCTTTATATACTTAAATCCTAGCCATTCAAATTATGGCATGGTACTATTTTGGTGCAACCATTAACTTTAGGTTATAAAATGAAACAATTTTAATGTGACATAAACATGTCACATTTTTAATTAAGTTATATTGATGTACATAATATAATTATTGTAAAATCAATTTATTATTAAGGAAAACTAGCTTAGAAATTCTAAGTTAAAATAAGGATTAACTATAGTTTTCTCACATAATAAAATTTAACATTAAAATATTACTACGCAAATAATTTCAAGTATTTGTGAATGCAAACTTAATAAAATTCGACACTAAGTATATAATAATTCTGCTAATATTGCAAGTCTAAAGATTCCTAAGGGGTGACAATCTCCCCTACTTATAAAATTTTCTCCTCGAAAATTAGAATAATTCTGGGTACTTTTCCTTCATCTCTTCTTCTCGTTCCCAAGTAGCCTCTTCCATCTTGTGGTTTCGCCACAATACCTTAACTAAAGGTATGGTCTTGTTTCTAAGAGTCTTTTCTTCACGAGCCAAAATCTGTACCAGTTTCTCCTCGTATGTCAAGTCCTTGTGAACTTCAACAAGTTCATGCTTCAATACATGTGACGGGTCTGAGATGTGTTTCTTTAGCATTGATACATTGAACACATTATGGATTGATGCTAGTTCAGGTGGTAAAGCCAACTTATAGGCTAATTTGCCAATACATTCTAAAATTTTGAATGGTCCAATGTATCTTGGACTTAATTTTCCTCTCTTTCCAAACCACATTACTCCCTTTATTGGTGCTATTTTGAGAAAAATTGTGTCTTCCACTTGGAATTCTAATGGAGTTCTCCGCTTGTCTGTGTAGCTATTCTGTCTACTCTGAGCAGTTTCCATCATTTTTCTAATTTTTTGTATAGCCTCAGTGGTTTCCTTTATGAAATCAGTGGTTTCTAAATATTTCTCCCCTAGTTGAAACCAATGGATTAGGGATCTACATCTTTTTCCATAAAGTGCTTCATAAGGTGCTGCCTTGATCGAGGCCTGGTAGCTGTTATTGTAGGAGAACTCTATCTATGGAAGCCTTTTAATCCATGTTCCTTTATAGTCCATGACGCATGCCCTAAGCATATCCTCTAAAGTTTGGATGTTTCGTTCTGACTGCCCATCAGTTTGAGGATGGAAAGCCGTGCTAAAATTTAGCTTTGTACCTAAGGCTTATTAGACTTTTCTCCAAAAAGTGGAGGTAAATCAACTATCACGATTAGAAGTGATATTTCGTGGTATTCCATGTAGTCTGACTATCACAGCCACGTATAATTCAGCTAACTTTTCCAATGAGTAAGTGATTTTCATTGGTAGAAAGTGTGCTGATTTAGTTAGTCGATCCACAATTACCCATATTGCATCATATCCTTCTGGCGTTCTTGGTAATCCAACCACAAAATCCATAGCTACTTTTTCCCATTTCCACTCTAGAATTTCAATTGGTTGTAATTCTCCAGTAGGCTGCTTGTGTTCAACTTTGACTTTTTGGCATGTCAAGCACCTTTGTACGCACTTTGCAACATTGGTTTTCATTCTATTCCACCAAAAGTGTTCCTTTAGATCCTTATACATCTTTGTTGCACCTAGATAGACAGAATAAGGGGTCTCATGTGCCTCATAAAGGATCTGATTCTTCATTTTGGCATCATTTGATATGCATAATCTACCATTTAGTTTGAAAATTCTGTCAGTAGAGAGACTAAACTTGGTCAGTTTTCTTTTTACAATGTCTTCTTTAATTCGTGCTAAGATAGGATCGAGTTCTTGGGTTTCCTTCATATTCTCGAAAATGTTTGGTTTAAGAGTTAGTATAAATAATTTACCTACAATATTTGTATCTTCTTGTAAGGGCTTAGGTAAAGCTTTTATTGACATTAGAGTTGAAGTTGTTTTTCTGCTTAGTGCATCTGCAACCCTATTTACCTTACCCAAGTGGTACAAGATTTCACAATCATAATCCTTTACTAACTCAAGCCATCTATGTTGCCTCATGTTCAACTCTTTCTGAGTGAATAAGTACTTCAGGCTTTTATGATCGGTGTAGATTCGACATTAAGCCCCGTAGAAGTAGTGTCGCCAAAGTTTGAGAGCGAATACTATAGCAGCAAGTTCTAGATCATGAGTTGGATAGTTTTTCTCGTCTCCTTTAATTGTCAAGAACCATATGCTATGACCTTTCTATTTTGCATTAGTACTGCTCCTAGTCCCAACTTCGATGCATCATTACAAATGTTGAACTGTCCTTTATTTGATGGGATGGTAAGTATAGGTTCACTAGTAAGCCTATTCTTCAACTCTTGGAAGCTTTCTTCACACTTCTCCGTCCATTCGTATTTCTTTCCTTTTTTTGTAAGAGCCATGAGGGAAGCAGCGAGCTTTGAAAATCCTTCTTCAAATCTTCAATAATAGCCAGCTAATCCCAAAAAATTCCTCATTTTAGTCACGGTTTTGGGTGTTGGCCAATTGTTCACTACCTCTATCTTAGAAGGATCTATGGCAACTCCTTTCTTTGCAACAGTCAATGAATATAGCGTGACATTTTTTCTCAAATGTGAAGTTTTATGCTAGATCAAGACTGAGTCTTAAATATTTTAAGCCCACTAAGTAATTAGAAGTTAAGAAAAAAAACAATATAAGGCCAGTTTAAATTTTCTCTAACAAATAAAGTATGTATACATCAGGAAACGTAATTAACGAGTAGAACTAGGATAATCATATTACGAGGTAAGTACAATTTCACCTATGGCATGGATGGTTGAAAATGTTTCATGTTTATAGTATGATATGTTTGAATTAACTTCATATATTAACTTGCCTTTATATTATTATTGTATGACCTATGTATAATATATGCTTATAATGATACTTTTCATATGCTATAAAAAAAATGATGTATGCTTACTTTAGAATGTTATCATACTTTAACACACTTTAATAAAGGAAATGCTAGGATAGTTGAATATAAGTTTGGGTTCATTGAAGTGTACCCACTCATATTAAGAAAAGACTAAATAAGATAAAGAATTTAAAGGTGTCGTACCAACCTCCAATAAGTGAGGATATCTGAGGAAAAATAAGACTGACCTTCTCTAAGCAAGGATTCTTGAGGAAAAGTATGTTAAAATTATGACTGTGGGTATTTTCAGTTGGGTGGCTCCCCTGATTCCCATTCGGTAGTGCACTCTCGGTACGTACACCAGGGCCCATAAGAAAGATAAAAGACTTTACAATCAAGAATGAGATAAAATCATGATATAATATCTTATAATAAAGCGTAAAGTAATGTTTTTATAAAACAGCATAACTAGACTTTAAAAAAAAATAGAATTGTTTGTTCATAAGAAAAAATGTTTTCTAAGAATTATATTGTACTTACTGGACGAAAGCTCACATTTTATGAATATCCATACTATAGGTACCAAAGGAAAGAAACTTCTCTGATTTGATTGATGGGTTAGCTGGAATTGAAGCGGGGATGAATGCGAAGCACAGACAATGGAATACGGTCATTAAAAAATTACTTCCGCATATATTTTTATAATCGTATGGCGAAGCGGGACTAGCGAAATGAATTCATTAACATCAAACAAGGGAATATGACAGTCACCGAGGCCGTACGAAAGTTCGGCCAATTTGCAAGACTTGTGTCCTTATTTGGTACCCACTGAAGAGGAACGAATAAGGAGGATGCTCGAAATGTTTCACCCTGAACTAGCAGCTGTCATTGATAGTGGCGACAACCCACCAACTACAATTGCAGAATGTGTTGGAAAGGTACTCATAGCAGAATATCGTCTTGCCCAAGCCAAGGAAGAACGACAAAAATATTTCAAATCAAAGAAAAACCAACGTGGGCAAGCCAAACCGAATCAAGATAACAACCAAAGAGGATTTGGGACCCAATCCGGCCATAACAAAATCCAGAACAGCAACAATAACAACCTCAATAATTATAGTGGAAAGAAGAGAATGAATAATTTTTATGGCCAAAGAAACTAAAAACTTCAACAGCAAAAGAAAGCCAAGGTAGAATTTCCACCACGTCCTAAGTATGGGAAGAAACACCCTGGAGAATGTTGCTTTAGCTCAAATACCTGTTATCTTTGTGGCAAGGAGGGTCATTATGCTAAGAACTGCTACAGTAAATAGAATCAAGCTAACCTGCCAACCACGTCTAAGCCGCAAGGACCTCAAATTCACAATATCCAAATCAAACTTAAAGGACCCCAGATTGGTCAAGGATATATTGGAGACACTTCCAGAAATCACTGCCCAAGTCTACATCTTTACAAGAGAGAATGCAGAAGTGGGAACCTCTAATGTGGTCATAGGTCACCTATCTGTTGCCACTCAAAATGCATATATTTTGTTTGATTCTGGTGCTATGCATTGTTTTGTGTCACATGTGTTTGCCAAAAGAATGGCTCAGAATAGTGACAGAATGACTAGAACTTTAAATGTAGCTTTACCTTCAGATGAAACTTTTACAACGAATTATTGGATAAGACATGTTCCAATAATTATAGCTACTAGGGAGCTATATGCTGACCTAGTCATCCTAGAAATGATTGATTATGATGTCATTCTAGGAGTGGACTTCTTAGGAAGGTATAATGCTAACATTAAATATTGAAGTCGAAGAATCACGTTCAAACCTCTAGGAGAAGAAAAGTTCACTTATAATGGAGATACTAAGAAGCAACCTCGAGTGATGATCTCAACAATGCAAGTAAAGAGAATGTCAAGTAACGGGTGTCTAGGATATCTAGCTAATATTCTAAATAAGAGTAAAGAAGAAAAGAAGAGGCCAGAAGATGTAATCATCATTAAGGAGTACATTGATATGTTTCCCGATGATCTACCAGGACTACCGCCAGAGCGAGAAGTTTCCTTTGAGATCGAATTACTGCCTGGTACTACCCCTATTTCCAAAGCACCTTACAGGATGGCACTTGTTGAGCTTAAAGAGCTACAAACTCAACTACAAGAGTGGTTAGACAAGGGTTTTATCCGACCAAGTCACTCACCATGGGGCGCACCTGTGCTATTTGTGAAGAAGAAAGATGGAACATTCAGAATGTGCATCGACTATAGAGAATTGAATAAGGTGACCATAAAGAATAAATATCCCTTGCCAAGGATAGAGGACTTATTCGATCAATTAAAAGGAGCTGCAGTTTTCTCAAAGATCGATTTGCGATCGGGCTATCATCAACTGAGAATTAAAGAGAGTGATATTCCGAAGTCTACCTTTCGAATGCGATATGGGCACTATGAGTTCTTAGTCATGTCTTTTGGGCTAACCAATGCTCCTGCGGCATTTATGGACCTGATGAATAGAGTGTTCAAGGAATACTTGGACAAATTTTTCATAGTCTTTATCGATGATATCTTGATTTACTCAAGGTCTCATGAGGAACACGAACAACACCTCAAACTCATATTATAGAAGTTAAGGGAATACTGCTTCTATGCCAAATTCTCTAAGTGTGAATTCTAGCTAGACCAAGTTTATTTTTAAGGACATGTACTTTTATTTAGATAGATGAGATTTGATTCTCTTTAACCTTGATCATAGTGATCTTTTTAATCTATCAATAATTTGGTTGTTGATTTGATTAATATCATCCTAAATCAATTAAGTTTCCTTTATTATATTTCTTTTCATCAAATACTTTTAATTATTCTTGATTAATTTCTTTATTCATAATTAAGGGTCATAATATAATAATTTAGTCAACCATACTAAGGGATATACAAAATTTAATATCTAAAATCATACTTGGACAAAATATTATTTGGTATTGATCGCGCTTTTTAGGCCTGTCACTAAACTTAGGCAAAATACAATTAGAGGCATACATTACTTATTTCCTAAAATTGATTTCATATCATAAATTTAAGTAAATATTTTCTTATCCTAATTAGAGATCTAAAATATATTTTTTTTATTTATTCTTATACCAAATTTTCAACCCAATATTTCAAGTTATAATTTACATTTTTACCCAAAATCTTAAGATTTCTAACATTTATGCCTTCTAATGGTAAATATTGAGTTATATCTTATTATTCTTTTTTTTTTTGTTAAAGATTCCTCCTTTATTTACTTCTACAATTTAAAATAGTCTTAAAATTTCCTAAAATAAATTTTTCATATATTTGACCCATATTTTGTCAAAATTACACTTTTGACCCAAATGCTCAAAAAATTTGCATTTTAGTCCTTCCAACTTTTGAGCAAACATCTTTAATTTTTGGAAAGTATTTCTAATGGGTAAAAATTTGTTCTTAAGGATCTAAGTCTAAATCATTAAATTTGGTTCATTTTCATGCATATTTTATTTTGGGTCTTACACTAAAAAAAACCTTTCACTTTTTGTGTTTAGTTATTTTGATTTTACTATTATTATTATTATGAAGTATTCATATTTAGAGGCTTAGAAATCAACAAAATAAGTCTCAATGTAATATAAATTATATAACATCTAAAGTAGATCAAATATATTATTACCTATTTATTCTTTTATATAATCTATTTAAACACATAACAATCAAGGTAAGGGAATAAATACCTTCCAAGTTTGGATCTTCTTTCTTACGTCTCCTCCACAAAATTAAGTGCTTTCTTCTCTTGATTATAATTCTAAATTTCTAGAGTCGATGGATAAAATATTGTATCTCTTGTGAATTTGGAAGAAAGTAAGGTAGAAAGAGTTTTTTTTTCAGAAGGAATAATTAGAAATATGAAGATAGTTTTGGCTAAGTAATTTGAAAGGTTAAGCATGGATTTGAATTGCCAAATGAATGATCTATTTATAGGCCATCCATGGAAGGTATTCAATAATACATACTTTCACATTCCATTAAATAATCCAAGCATCATTATTATCAATTTGTCAATATATCTTCTTTTTCTACTCCATTACTTTACCTTTTACTTTATTTTTTACTTATCCACTACTTTTGTTTCTAATCTTTCTTCTTTTTCAATTATTTGGAATCCAATACCACTAGCTCTCAAAGAAAGTCTCCACTATAATAATATTTTTTATACCTTTTGAATTATTTTGGAAACAAAAGTTACTAATTAGTTTTGTCTACGTCTTCCACTTTGAACTATGGCTACTAATTTACAAAGAGCATTTCCATTATGATTTTCTTTTTTTCCTACCTTTTGAATTACCTATTAACTTTATCCATTTTCTTTTCTATTCCATTTATTTAAAGTTATTATCTTCCTAAGGTAAAAATTTACTATTTTTCATTTTTTTCTATTAATATTTTACTATTTTGTGACCTAGAGATGATCGAGGTTGTTCCTATAACATTGTACATAAGGCAATACTTTAATTACACATGATCAAAATAAGCATTGATAGTATATCATCTTTTTATGCAGTTTGTATAATGTTATAAATAACATTATCGGTGATTACACTGTATTATGGTATAACTTGGCCGTCAATATATATATACGTTCATGGATCCAAGTAATATTGCTACAGATAGTGGTCCACGAGAGACTCATGCTGAATTTTTATCATCTCGGATGCTTATGATGGAAAATGACAAGCAAATATTAGTTGTTCCATGGAATTATGAGTAAGATTAAGAACTTACTTACTAATTAGATTGATTTGTCTACTTAATTCTTTATATACTTAAATCCTAGCCATTCAAATTATGGCATAGTACTATTTTGGTGCAACCATTAACTTTAGGTTATAAAATGTAACAATTTTAATGTGACATAAACATATCATATTTTTAATTTGGTTATATTGATGTACATAATATAATTATTATAAAATCAATTTATTATTAAGGAAAACTAACTTAGAAATTCTAAGTTAAAATGAGGATTAACTATGATTTCTCACGTGATAAAATTTAACATTAAAATAATACTACGCACATAATTTCAAGTATTTGTGAATGCAAACTTAATAAAATTCGACACTAAGTATATAATAATTCTACTAATATTGCAAGTCTAAAGATTTCTAGGGGGTGACAATTACTGCCAAGACTTTCTGAAGTACATAATGTTTTCATATCTCTATGCTAAGAATATATTTGGCTGATCCAGCACATGTTTTAAACTATGAATCTCTTCAATTGCAAAAAGACCTTACATATGAAGAAGTTCTTGCTCGAATCTTGGAAAAAGAAGAGAAAGAACTTCGCAACAAGAAGATTAAGTTGGTCAAGGTCCTTTGGAGAAATCATGTAACGAAAGAGGCTACTTGCGAACTTGAAGATGAGATTAAAGCTAAATATCTGAACCTATTTGGTAAGTTATAATTTCGATGACGAAATTATTTTAAGGGAGTAAGAAATTGTAATATCAAGTTTGTTATTTAGCCTAAGATTTTATTATGTTTATTTAAATTATTTAATCACATAAATTACATAGTTATACACTAACGAATTTTGTGAAGATAGTTGTAGTAGAATATACACATGAAAGCCAAATTTAACTATGTATGCCTAATAAAAAGAAAAATATATACATTTCTAAATTTATGCAAATAATTATTGTTTAATGTGCTAAGTATTTGATTAATTTTAATATTATCCTCTTAATATCTTAAATTAATAAGTAATTACTGATTTTCTTTTTCAAATATATTATAATAGAATAGTTAGTGTTGTGCGGTCTAAAATCCTAAGGTCGCATAAGGGTTAAGTTCGACCTCCTCCGTGTTGGATACGTGCAACCTCTTCCGCTTAGGTTATATTCGACCTCCTCCGTATAGTCGTGTGACCTCTTTTGCATAAGTTATGTGCAACCTTCTCTGTATAGGTAGTGGGCGACCTCTTCCGAAAGAAAAGGGAAACAAGTCTATGCTTCGTCAAACAGGAAACCTGCAAGGAAAGGGAAACAGGAGTCCTCTATTTATGATCAACCAGTTACCTGTTTTGAGTGGTTATCCAATTATGTTGTTACTTAAATTGTATTACCCGATTGTATAGTTACCCGTTTTCACAATTAGGAACATTGGGTTACCACCACCTATATAAAGGGGACTCAATGTTCCAGAGGGGGGGTCCAATTGTTTTCCAGTTTTCCAATTTCCAGACTTCAAAATTCCGTATCCCAATTTGAGAGAGATTTCCAGACAAGACATTGTAACTTTGAATGCTTATAATTCTCCATAAAAATAGTGAAAAAACTGTGGATGTAGGCTCATCTTTTTCGGGGCTGAACCACTATAAAATCCTCTCTCTTTATTTGCTTTGATTAATAACCTAACTTACACAAGCCACTTCTCTTAATTTTCTCTAAATTTATTGTTGATAAAACCTCCATCAACAATTGGCGCTAGAAGGAGGGCTATTCCGGCGGAAAAGTTTGTCAAATTCCAATTTTTTTAATAATGGCAAATACTAGAAACACTACCAGAGTCACCGGATAGCCAAAACCAACCTCAAAGTACTGCTGCTACACAGGCAGACCCTGCTCCGGATCAGTCTACTATGACTGCAACAGAAAACCTTTCCCAGAGACAGGATCGTATGGAGGAGACACTGGTGAACCTTCAGCAAGTCACTAACCAGATCAATGACACCCTGCGACGACTTGCTGAAGGGCAGATGGTGACCCCACCACAACACGAACGTCCCAAAGAACGTCCTGCTCAGTTACCTGAGAAAGGAATACAAATCCTAGAGACGAGAAGACGCGGCCAGCCAAGAACTCAGCAAGAGCGTCATGAAAATCGCATCTCCAAAGAGAAAGGCAATGTCGCAAACTTGCCTCCAGAATCTGGTATGGAGAGTTCAAGTACGAACCGTGAACGTGTACAACCTTCTCGTAAATCCACTAATAGTCAAGATCGCTTGAGCAGTGAACAAGGACGACCATCGAGAAGCTTCTTCGAAAGAATCAGCAGAGAGTCAAGACAAGATCCTGCAGACCTAAGACAATATTTGGAGCAACGACGTAATCATGATCGATCCGTATCGCATCACAACGACCAAAGTCGGTCTCGTCGCACTATCTCACTGGATTCCTCTCACAGATCGCAGAAGACTCTATCTGACCAACCCGCCATACATCAGGATAATGAACGAAGGCCGCATGTACCACCAGCAAGGGATGATGCTTTCCCTCTGAACGTCGATATTTATAATTTAAGGATCGCATTAGACGCACTTGTTGGTTGGGACGATGAGCTCGCTGATGGGTATCGTCAGTCGCCATTCAGCGAGGAGGTTCGAGCTGCAGCCCTTCCCACTGGATTCAGAATTCCCACCATTAACACTTTTGATGGGAAAACTGATCCACAGGACCATATGGATCACTTCAGTGACTTGATGGAACTACATCGGGTTAATGATCATGCACGTTGCAGATGTTTCACTGTAACTCTCTCGGGAGCAGCGAAGAAGTGGTTCCGAGGACTCAAATCCGGCTCAATTTCGTCCTGGCAACAACTTCAAACGGCATTCTTGAGACAGTTTCAAGCTGCAAAGAATTTCACTGTTCCGCTTGTTAGTTTGTTTGCGATCCGGCAAGGTCCAGAGGAGACTCTACGGTCTTATCTCAATCGATTCACTTCCGAGCTAGCAAAGGTCAACAAAACTCTAGGAGGAATTACTTGAGCGAGAATGTAGAACTCTTGAAGACTTCTACCGAAGAGTTGGTCAGCATCTGAGGTTAGAATCTTCGTACGAGAATCTTCAAAACACTAAAAAAGGAGGAAGGACAGATGCGACTAAAGATGCAGTCATTACTAACAAAGGCGGTAATAAGAAAAACAAGAGGAATAATGAACAGACAAATGAGAATCAGCCTAGACCCAAAAGGCAGGAGATTTCAAGAGCTCCCATGAGGTTTAACAATCACACTGAATTGAACGCGCCCATAGATCATATCTATGCGGTCACAAACCAGAAGGAGCGATTCCGACAACCAGAACCAATGAAATGGGACAGGACAAAGTACGACCCCAACAAGTTTTGCGGATATCACAATGATATTGGGCATGATACAAATAATTGCTTTGCCCTGAAGGATGAAATTGAAAGGCTGATTAGAGAGGAGCGATTGCAGTAGTACACCAGGCAGGGCGATGAAAGGCGAGAAGAAGACCAACAGCGTGAGGTGCGAACAATTTTCGGAGGACCACACGTTGGAGGAGATTCCAAGAGAGCACAGGACAGATATGCGGGAGAAGCTCGACAGCAGCCGTTAACCAACGTCATGCATCTTGAGCAGCGACCACGTAAGCTTCAACGAGTAACAGAAATGGACATTACCTTCACAGAGCAAGATGCAAGGGAAGTCCATTATCTACATAATGACGCGCTGGTCATAAAAATTAACTGTGGAAGCACACAGTTGTAGCGAGTATTGGTCGATAACGGGAGTGCTGTGGACATCCTGTACTTCGACGCCTTTAAGAAGATGGGGTTGAATGAGAGCGACCTGAAGCCTGCCGCCACTCCACTCTATGGTTTCACTGGTGATAGCCTGATGCCTATAGGCATGATTGAACTGATGGTCAGCATAGGGACCTTTCCAAGGGTTTCATCGATAATGACCTAGTTTTTGGTGGTAGATTGTCCCTCCGCCTTCAATGCTGTGCTGGGAAGACCGACATTAAGGGAACTTCGAGCCGTCACCTCGATCTACCATCTAACAATGAAGTTCCCGACCCGACATGGGGTAGGTGAGGTGCAAGGAAACCAATATGATGCGAGGACTTGTTATAACAACTCGCTGAAACTCGCAGCAAAGGATGTGACGTCCTGCACAATGATGGTCTACCTGTCAGAGGAAGCGATCAAAGCATCAGTCGAGGCAGCGTGGAAAGCGTCAGTCGAGGATGCGATCAAAGCATCAGTCGAGGTAGCGGGCAAAGCGTCAGTCGAGGCAGCAAGTAAAGTGTCAATCGATACGACCAGCGAAGACTTCAATCCTCGAAAAATAAACGGTCAGAACTGGACCGATTGAAGATCTGGAGGATTTATTATTCGACATGTCCTCCAAGACGAGATTGGAACAGAGATTCAGGAACCTGTGCGAGCTTCATTGGTCACTTTTCTGAAATCTAATCTTTGGGATTAATCCGAATATCGTCACTGGAGCTCGATCTCTTAGAAGAAAGGCGCGAGCAGTCTCAGCTTCAGATCGTATCATATCAACAGTTCACTGCTCGATGTTATAACCCTAAAGTCGAACGAAGATTTATTGGCACTTGTTCTTCGACAAGACCTCGTTCTTCGGAACTTTTGAGAATGTTATTGCCATCATTCGACCTGGGATATATAAGTTAGCTCGAACTGGTGGACAAAAGATCGAGCATGCCGGGAGTGTAGGACAGCTTCATCACTTTTATCAGTTAACTTTCATGAATATCTTCATGTTTTTCGTCATTCATCAATAAAGATTACTTATTCATTGTTCGTCATTCGTTGATCGTCATTCATTGATCGTCATTTGTTGATCATCATTCATTGTTCCTCATTCATTGTTCGTCATTCGTTGATCGTCATTCACTATTCGTCATTCGTTGAAAATATTTCTTCGGCTATTACTTCAACTTTGTTTGATTTATCTTCATGGCAGTTTTCGGACACCATGAAACTTGGGGGGCAGTAGGATCAGAATTTTATCTCCTACTTGTTTCCGTTCATCTTTTTATAGTTTTATGGCAGTTTTCGGACACCATAAAACTCGAGGGGCAGTGGGATCAGAATGTTATCTCCTACTGGTTTCCTAAGGGACTATGCAAACGTCCATTTAGAGGAGACAGGGTTTCAGATCGTCGAAGTGTCTAAATCTCAGATCATCGACGTGTCTGAATCTCCTTAAAATCCTAGGATTTTCTCCTCGCTTCATGCCTCAGCATGTCGTATTACGCAATTTCCCTCCTCGAACAGAAAAGTAACTAAGCAAAACGTTCGTTGTTCGAAGTGATATATTACTATATTTTATTTTGACATGGAACTTTTGAAATACAGTTAGAGTTTGCATCAATCATATTAACTGTTTTCTTAAGCGACCTAACCTATCCTAACGCTTAAAACTCGTTTTAAGTTAGTCGGATTCAAATCGCTAAAAACGTACTGATCAATCACCTGTGATTGACTACTTAGATAAAATTACTGTTGTGTTTTCATTGTTTTGCAGGAGCATATAAGGAAAAATAGTATTTATTAAAAGAAAGTCACCTGTACATGCACAGAAAATAAGGGGGGACCAAGCCTGCATTATTCTAAAAATAATAATAAAAAAAAAAGAGTTATGCAGAAGGGCTCGTGCCGCCATCCCCAGCCTTGGCGGTATCCTCCCTCCAGCTTTGCACGAGTTCGACCACGTCCTTGCCAAGGATGGAGAAGTCAAAATCCGGATGCTCGCAGAAAATGTTGAAGATGATAATCGACGAGGCGATATCACTAGCTTTATCTTCGAGTTCTTTGACCTCGGTCGCCTTGAACTCCTTGATAGCTTTGTGAACCGCCTCTGTGGTCACTTCCCTCATGCGAACCGGATGCTCAGAAATGACTTTCTCGAGTTCTTTGACTTTCTCCTCGAGATTCTCCTTAACGAGTCTCTCCTTGGCCAGGTCCTCGAGCATCTGCTACTTTTCCAAGTTGAAGGTCGTTCTATCCTCCTCCCGAGCCTTCTCTGAGTTCTAGAACGCTTGCGTTATCTCATCAACTTTTTCAGCCTTCTCCAAACATTCGAGAACCGGGTCATGCATCAAGACAGCAGCAACCGCAGTCTAAAAAAAAAAAAAAGGTCTAATTGTTAACACCAAGAGAATACACACGAAGAGAAGTTAGAAAAGCTTACATTGGCCAGCATCCTCATCGCAGATCCAAAAGCGACCTTGCCAGATGTCGCTTCATCCGCTCCCAACCTTCCTCAGATGTGAAGCGATCGATAAAGGCTGCGCTCATACCGGCCTTCTCTGGTAATTGGTTGAGGAGTGCGAAGAGCTCTTCACCGTTATCTGCCAAGGTCGGTTCTGAAGAAGTGGCAGCCTCGGTGGGGGGTTCAAGATGACTCGCTGGCTGACGTTGTGGTGGAGGCGAGCTTGTTGGGAAGTCCTCGAAGGCAACTTTTCTCTTCTTCGAGCTGTAGACCTTCTCCTTCCCTTTTGATGGCGGGGTACTCTTGGGTGTTTTGGTTTTTGCCATGGACCCGAGAGTTGAAGGTGGTGCTCGCAAGCCATTACCAATGACCATCTCTGTACAGATATGTTAGTGAGCGAGGAAATATAGTACAAGGGTAATTAGAATGAACGTGTAATTACCTTCTTCTTGTGGAGCTGGTTGAGGAGCTGGTGGTGACACTGTCTCTAGAGATGAAGGTTCTGAGCATGGAGGTATGGCTGGTGCTTTTCGTTTTCTAATTCTTAAAGACGAGGCACCTAAATCCGTCTTTTTCCTTGGCTTCTTCTTCGAGCTCGATGGCTTAGACGAGAGAACCGGGGGGTCTGGGAACGCGGCACCCTTCGGAAACAGACTGCAAGCGACCAGGTTATTCGAAGTACCTAGTACCTTCCAATTAAATTCCTAAATTGGAAGGTTGTTGATTTTATATACCCTTGCGAGCTGTTCCCTGGAGAGTCCGGGTCGATCTCTGTTATCTGCGATGACATTCGAATGCGATCAGTATAAGAGTAAACATAGAAACAAGGCGATAAATTGGAAGACTACCTACTGGGATTCTGAAAGAAGCCGTTAGTTGCATAGTCAAAATGGAAAAATGGATTTTTCCATTTTCTCATGTTGTTGTGAACCCCGTAGATCGTTTTTATTGCCTGGTTCGACCATTTGCTCGCATAGAAGAAGCCGAGATCTGACGGATTTGATTTCACTTGATAGAACCAAGCGAATTCTTCAGGTGAAGGGGTTTCTAAACCTAGTTTATGGTACAGTATATACAAACCTACCATATATCTATAGGTATTAGGGGTCAATTGAAAAGGGACGACCCCATAGTAATCAATAATCGATTTTATATACGGATGGAGTGGGAGATGCACGCCACACTTGAGGACTGCCTCAAAAAAAGAAGCGAGTCCATGTGGGGGAGTGTGTGGTCGGTTAAATTCCATAGGTAGATGAAGGGGTATGGCGATCTTATAGCTGCTCGCAATTTTGCTGAGTTTGTTCGATGTGCAGCTCGTCCTTACATTGGTACATGACCATTTCCCTTCTACGTATTAGTAGCCAGATGAAAATATAGGGGCATCCCTGATATGTCTGGGCCACTGGTCCTGGGGGAGATCGCCTATTCGAGGACTACTCTGTCTGGCCCCTGTTATTTCTATCTCGGGTTCTGGCTCAAGATAGTCTTCAAGGTTAATGGAGCTAACACTCGAGTCAGATTCTCTAGAAAACGCATTCCCTTCTCTAAAATCCTCACTACTAGACATCTGAAAAGAAATATGGATGGGTTTAGTCCTATGTGAGCATCTAGGATTCTTACTATGTCAGCACTTTGGGTATTCATTCTAGGATTGTATTAACAAGCGAGCTCTTCCCTAAGAGGTCTACGGATTCGTAAAAATTGTTTGAGCAGTTCGTCAGAAGATAAATGTTCGAGCAGTTCGTTGGGAAATAAAATAGGGTATCAGACCCTAGAAATTCTTTTCACAGGTTCGTTTCTGGTTATTATCTAGTAAGTCTACCCTACGGACTGAAAAAGGGGAATAAAAAATAATTCTCATTTCGCTTTAGTGTGGGATGAGTTTTTTATTCCTAAAGATTGAAATTATTTTTTCAAGAACAAAAGAAATAAGAGAAGAAATGAGCTAACCTTTCTTCAGAAGCGGAGGATTTGAGATGGTTTGAACTTCGTCGGAGAAGAGACTGTGATTGTGCGAGCTGAAGGACGAAACGGCGCTTTAGGGTTCTCTGAAGTTTCGATATTTTCTGAGAAGATGGAAACAGTAAAATAAAACAGGAACAGACTGGTTTTTGATATTTATACGCCAAGCACCGTTAAATCACAGCCGTAGATCAAGGAATTTGATTTTTAGATCTGAAGGCCGAAGTTTACGCGGGATTTGATTCTTTCCGAGAAATCAGAATTGTTTAAAATTTGAAAAGATTTGGTTTAAAAACGACGGTTGATATCATTAGACTTTCTCGAATTCTGCTCTTTCTCTAGAAAAGGCTACACGTGTTTCTGTCCGTCAGAAAAAGATACGCGTGATCTTGAGAGATGGGATTTGAAATCTGGCGACTCTTCGACTCTTCAGAGATCTCAAGTTTAGGTCATGACATCACATTTTTAAGATCGCACGTTAAAAGGAAGCTCCATTTTGTCCTAAAGAACTAATGGAGCTGGGAGGCAATTGTTGTGCGGTCTAAAATCCTAAGGTCGCATAAGGGTTAAGTTCGACCTCCTCCATGTTGGATATGTGCGACCTCTTCCGCTTAGGTTATATGCGACCTCCTCCGTATAGTCGTGTGACCTCTTTTGCATAAGTTATGTGCGACCTTCTCTGTATAGGTTGTGGGCAACCTCTTCCGAAAGAAAAGGAAAACAAGTCTATGCTTCGTCAAACAGGAAACCTGCAAGGAAAGGGAAACAGGAGTCCTCTATTTATGATCAACCAGTTACCCGTTTTGAGTGGTTATCCAATTATGTTGTTACTTAAATTGTATTACCCAATTGTATAGTTACCCGTTTTCACAATTAGGAACATTAGGTTACCTTCACCTATATAAAGGGGACTCAATGTTCCAGAGGAGGGGTCCAATTGTTTTCCAGTTTTCCAATTTCCAGACTTCAAAATTCCGTCTCCCAATTTGAGAGAGATTTCCAGATAAGACATTGTAACTTTGAATGCTTATAATTCTCCATAAAAATAGTGAAAAAACAGTGGTGTAGGCTCATCTTTTTCGGGGCTGAACCACTATAAAATCCTATCTCTTTATTTGCTTTGATTAATAACCCAACTTACACAAGCCATATCTCTTAATTTTCTCTAAATTTATTGTTGATAAAACCTCCATCAACAGTTAGTATATATTTGTGTATTTAAATTTAATTAGATATGTAATATGACATATATAACTACTATCATTATTAATATAGTATGAATTTAATTAATCGTGTTTGCTGTTAAGTTCTAAATTTTGCCCAATTGGAGAATCCAAATGAAGTTGTTAATATGGCTTATTTGTATTTGGACTCTAATGCTTTAGCCTAATAATTATTTATCTTGATACAAAAAAGTCAAAATTAAAATTTCGAATAATTCTAGCCCAAATTATAAATTAAGTATTCTATCTATTATATATATATATATATTTGATTTAATAAAATAACTTTAAAAAAAAAAGAAAAGAGAAGAAAATAGGAAAGGGAAAAGAATAATTAATAACTTTTGCTAAGTTGACAATAAATTATATTATGACTATTTTTATCATTTGTATACTATTACTTTGTTAACGGTGGAGTTAGCAAAACATGTTATGAGTTTATATCTTACTAGCTATTAAAGCAAAAGAAATTAATTAATAATATTAGAAAATAAAATAAATTTTGAAAAGTGCAAAAATAGTATGGTATAATGCATTAATTATTTGAAAGGTGCATTCATTATATTGATTAAATGGATACTAAATACAAATATGATATTATCTACATATTATGTATCCATATGTTGTTATTAAATATTATACTACTTTTAAAAGTGGAAGAACATAGTGGAAATTAATTAATTTTATGATCAAAAGATAACAAATAAAAAAAAGAGAATAAAGTTAAGTAAGTTGTGTAATTATTATTAACTTTAAAATATATATATTTTTTAAGTATATTTTTTATTCACAATAAGCTTATATCTTACTAATGTTGTTTTACTATACTTATATTTTTTTAATTTCTGAAAAGTTTTACATTTATATCTTACTCCTATGATTTTATAGAACTCTTTTTATACATATTGTTTGTCACCTAAGAAAAGCTGAAAAAATAAATTTTATTGAGTTTGTTCTAGGATTTTAGAGGGCAAATGTTTTTAATTTGAGTTAAAAAATCTAAAAACATATTCATATATATGTTAACTCTTATTTTGAAAAGTTTTGTTAAATTGTCTTTATATTTTGCCTTTCTAATGAGTAAATCTAATATTTTTGTTTATCTAAGATAATATTGTTAAAATCTTATCTTATTGATTTTATTTAGGCTTCAAAATTTTATTAGACACTAATCTATATTTCATAAGCGACTCAAAATATTTTTAGAATTTTTAGAAATATTTATAATTAATTATGATTTTCGAAATAACATAAGGTTTTGTAAGTTAAGTGCTATCATGAATTTTAAGATATAATTTTAAGAATTATATGTGTTATGTAATAGTATAATTTTGAATCCCTAATTTTTTTCTATGTACAAACTGTGTTGGAGATGTTTTCTTAAAATATCAAGATTTTTGGGTATCTAGAGATAATTCTATAAAATTCAAGAATAGTTTGATACTTTAATAGTTTTTATCAAAATTTCAATTTATAAGTTAGAAATTCGTAAACGCATGCCAAAACTTATTAAAAAAATTATAAATAATTTTTTATAACTTTATTTAATGTTATAATATTATCTAAAAAGTTTCAAAATAAATGGAGTTTTGTACCGAAATCTAAAATACTTTACGTATGCATTACTTGTTAAAATTTTTGTAGTTTTCAGTTACATATGTTATGAAACATGATTTTATAATTGTATGATATGAGTATTTTTTTTAAGGTGAATAAATATATTTCTAGTAGCACGTATTAATGTATGAAATAAATATTATTACATGAATATTAATAAAAATAAAAAATAAAAAGAGGCATGTGGTTACAACAAGATTAAGTGTGTGAAATTTCACTACAAGTACAAATAAAATTTTGTAAGGATCTAAGGCAAACAAATCTCACCTTATGTGTTTATATGAAAAGTTATGTACTATTTGTGATATAATTGTGATTATGCTAATATGTTGTTATATGTTCTGCAATAATAGTTGCATTAAGTATGTAAATATGTCATGAACATGTGCATATTGCATGACCAAAAACAATGATGATTTTCAATGAAATTATTTTTTTAAAAGTTCTATGTATCCAAAACTATATTTTAAGAAAAATATTTTCTTTAAGTGTATGTTAAGTTCTTAAAAGAAGTGTTGGCAACTAACTGATTTACCTACAATCATTATGATAATGACGAAACATTAAATTGCGATGCTGATCATTGTAGTACGATAACTATATGGGATCTAAATAGATATAGGGTTACATATGCTTGTCATGACACTACCTTTATAGCTCATCACTTCTGATAGATTTGCCATTATACTATATTGAGCTTAAATATGAAAAGTTATAAAAAAAATTTATGAACAAGATGTTTCAAAAATAAAAGGATACATAGTTATGGTTCTACAAGTGTACAATTCATGTGACATGACATTCATTGCATGCATGAAATTTACTTACTGAGTGCAAGAAGGTGACCTCCCACCGGATAAATCAAACGGCTTTCGAGAATAAACGGGAAGAGGAGACGGTTGTAGAGAAAATCTAGGTATTGTTCTTATCTAGATCAAGAGTTAGTTTATATTAGATCACGATCTAAAATATTTTATGAAAAGAAAAATTTTAAACGACCAATTCCGCTGTATTTCTTGATTTTACAAATCTATGGTGTTATTGAAAATGATTTTATGAAAATATTTTTTGAAAATTTATTCCAACTAACACCAGCAGTCAAAGCAGCTTTATTTGATCAAGTGATGTTCAGGACATATGATATTATCTTCAAAACATAATCCCGATATCTTTTTGACAGCAGCGACTCCTTGTGTGAAATCCCTTAAAAATTGTAAGGACAAATTGGTCTTTTAACCTGATATATATTTTATAAAAAAAATAAGTTAAATTATTGGATGAATTTGGACGGATTTGGGTCTAGATTCATTTAGGTGAAAATGTAAGAAAAGTTTGAAAATTGGGGTCAAAATATAATTATTCAAAGGTATTTTTTAGAAGATTTTCAGAAAACTAGGTCCGAGTGCAAATATGCAAAATAGTGCCCAATTAACCAAAAACTGACATGTGGCGCTAAAGTTACAGAAATTGCCCATAAATCCCTATATTTCAATTTCTTTTTCGATTTAGTCCCCGGAGCAAAAACCCAAAACCTAAAATTCGACGAAGCTCCGTTAACCTTCCTGCAGCCTCCATTGCCCCAAGCCACTGACCGGCATCGATGTTCCCTTACCGGACAAAGCTTCTGCCACCAAAACTAGTCTCGCCGGAAAAATGTAGAAAACACCGCGGCTTGTTTTGCTCTCCGGAGCCGATTTCGGCCACCATTCGTCGTGAAACTGGTCGCCGTGGACTCGTTTCCTCATGGGCATTCTGGTGGTAGGTATCTGGGGTCTTAATATTACTCCATTTGATTGGTGAAAAATGAGATATATATTGACTATATTCTGAAATGGCTACGAAAAATGATATCGAATGACTCAGATTGCCTCGATTTTTATGTCGTGGGGCCCGCATCCAAATTTGACAAATTATAGGTCTAACCTAGGGTTTTTAGGTGCTCTGAATTCAGTGGTAAAATATGTTTTATGATTTGAAACTCTGTTTGAAAATCAAGTTTTCAAACTAAGGAATAAAAGGTTCGAAAACGATATCCTCTCTTCCAAACGACACCCAAACGACGTCAAACTTTCTCTATAACCTTGTAATGCTAGTTGGATGCTCGATTGAGGTAAGGATTTGATTACTTGATCTTCAAATTGGTTTAATTTTGATTTTCATATATTTTGATAAATATGGAATTTTGTGAAATGATTTATAAAATTTGTGTTTATATCTATTTTGACCTGATTTGAGATATAAACTGCTTGAGAGGCACGTCATACTGGTTGGCGTATCATATATATACTGTTTGAAACTATTTTCTATAGGAAATTAGATTTTAGGGTTTCATCGCAAATGGCTATTATAATGTCGAAATTCGTAGAAAATCCAATACGATTTGAGTACTAAATGTTGTTTGATTAAAGAATACTGCATGGATTATGTTTAGATTTTGTGGAAATGGTGTATATCTATATTCTATCATCTGTATAACATTTGTATACATTCACACATTTACGAGGCCCCACATCAGGTGATCGAACTTATGATGCCCCATATCAGGTAATCGAACTTACGGCGCCTCTTTACGTGGCTCGGACTTACGAGTGATCTACTAGGACATCATGATTACACACATTATTATATGTTGGCTTGAATAGGTATGTACTGATTTTTATGGATATTTTACAATAGTTTGGAATGTTTAAATTATTCGACTATAATTTCCACTTGGGTTTTGTGAACTGTTTGACTAGAATGCTAACCATGCAGAACCTTCAACATGAGTATATTTCTTATATATATAAGAACTTATAATCGATTCTCTACTAGACACCCTTTCTTCTCCTCAGGTAGCATTCAGTGTAATTTGGACCAGAAGAACTAGATCGAGGCATTTGCAGAATAACTAGTTTATTTATATATTGGTAAATTCCTACGAGACTTGTGAAATATTTAAATTTGAGTAGGACTTTGGATTTCATTAAACTTTATAAATTAGAATATGAGATCTGGACATGATTTGTATTACTTATGTCTGTATTTGAGTGTGAGATGATTTGTAATGTACGACTATTAAACAATTGTTTTAATTACGGTCTATGTTCAATGAGTGACACATAACTGTGAGATTTTATTTTTAATTAAATATTTTGTTGAGGCCAATTTTGAAAAGTTAGAGATCTCAAGACAAAATTTTGAATTAATTGAGTCATTTTAAAAAAAAAATTACATTTCTAATTTATAAAATACATATTCTACCACTGACCCCGACCTTGAGTCATGACACCTTGTACATCTACTCTATAGTGTGTTTGAGTCTGATATTATACTTCTTAGCAACTCTGCATAGTCATAAGAAATAGTAAAAACAATTACTGTTGACCTCTGCAGATCCATATCTTTGTATTCAACTTTAATTTTGAACTTCTTGACCTTGACATCACGTTGCATTTATACCTTTCTGTTAGATTCTTGGAAAGCTTCTAAGACTTCTTCATATCTATTATACTTATCCGAAGCCAGAATATTTATCAACAAAAATGATGAATAAGTTATGCATGTTGTAAGACACATCATCCATTGGTCCACAAATTTTACACATAATAACAACAATATTGAATACCTTGTTTTACTACGCTAGTGACTAAAATAATAGAATAGATTACTCTAAAGATCTAGATTCTATGATTAGTTTTTTCTTATAAGCACTCTTTTTATCATAACCTATTTAAACAAATATTTGTTATAAACCACAAAGTTAGTCGTATTTCTACTCACACAATTTTTAAAAGCCCAAACAAATGTTAGGGTTTATGCCCTAAAAGCTTGTATATATTGGATATTTGTTGAATTTATAAAATGACATTTTTTTATTTGAATTTCTGCATAATTAGTATGTCATTAAATAATAGAAAATCTCTAGTTTATTTATGTGACCATAAATTTAGTATATAAGTGTTATATACATGAGGATTAAATTTATGGATAATAAACTAAATATAGTCCGTAATAATTAATTAAAATTTGGGATCTTTAATTAAATATTATTAGTACGATCTATTAACATTGAGAATGTAATAGTCTTATCTGGACTATTGATATGTTGACATCAGAATGGAAGTATTTTATATAATTCAATTATATAGGACTGGACCATACATGATTTGAATCTCACATAAATTCCCTTAACTATAGAGAGTTCAAATAATATCACTAGATGATCATATATAGATCAATCTTAATCCTGAGTAATTATAGACTCCTATTTATAATATTATATTCTTTAACATACTTGTTAAAGGTTTGTTTGTTTTTTAATCAGATCGAAATACTTATATCTTGGGAGCATAAAGAGATGAATAGATAGGAATGTAACTTAGAGATTTAGAATCCATTCCTTCCATTAGGAAGCTAGAAAGATGATACCCTTATGTATTGATTCAAGACTTGAACAGTTTGAGTACTCAATTTATAATAGATTTATAAATTAATTGTTCATTAGAGAATCAATGGTACATAAAGATAAAGATGTAATTGGAGAGGTAAACGGAATATAACCTAACTCCAATTATGAATTTTCTATGGAATATTGAACTACATGTAATAATTAAATCGATCAACTACTTACTGTTTTCTGAGTAAATTAATTCTGTAATTTCAAGAGTGCAATTTCGGATTTTTCGTGGAGTAATACTGGAATTAATAAATTATAAAAATTAATTAAAAAGTTTAATTAATTGTCATAATTTATTGGAGTTTGAATTATAGGTTCATAGGTCCTCAATTCCACCTCTTACAAACACTTTACTGGATATTACATTATTTCTATTACTGCACACTTTGCCTAGATAAATTGTTTGTCTACAATAATTAATAATTATTATTAATTAGTTAATTGAAATTTATGGAGAGATAAGTTTCCTAATTTATTTAAATTTTGAATTTAAAAATATCTAATTATCAGATAATTAAATAAACCGAAATTGGGAAATTGACTGAAAATGAAACATTTTTCTGAATTATCTGCTAGTTTATATATATATATATATATTAATTGATTAGATCATATATATATAATTAAGTTTATTTAAAAAAAGAAAAAGGAAACTTAAGTTTCCAAGTTTCCTAAGTAACGTTTATATATATATATATATATATATATATAAATATATATATTAATTTGATTAATATATTATTAAAATATTATAATAAGTATATATATAAGGTGAAACCCTAGTAGGATACAGACGACGTATTATTTTCTATAGAGCCTCCATAAACAAAAGAGAAAAAGAAGAGAGTCTTCCAATTCTCTATAGAACAAACCCTTGTAATCTCATGTGTAGAGAAAATTGTAAGGACCTAAAGTATGAGTTTAAGAGAATATACGCAATGCCCATACGTTCATCCAGTTATGCTTAAGGCTTGGATTAGAAGATAGTGGTTAAGAAGACAGTAAAGTTAGGATCTGTTGATATGCTACAAGAGGTATTAGATCTCTTCGCTTGTATGTTCCTATTTGCTATGAATTAATACTATGCACTCATATAGTCAATTATTTTGAGAAAATTTTTGAATGTTCTTGGGCCAATCTTCCGCTGTAAAAATAATTTTTAAATCCAACAATTGATATTAGAGCGTGGTTATATCAGTATATAGTGTTAATTTATACATGAGTGGGTATTGCATTATTTTTTATATGTATTTGATGATGAATGGATGAGTTATCATATGGTTTATAACAAATATTTCTACTCATACATATAATTATATGGTTCCTTAGGTTTTAAATTTTTTAGAAATTTATTTTGATTAGATCAAAATATGTAAACCCTAATTTTGGGGTATAGGTTTTGTTGTATTTTTTTTTCTTTTTCCTTGTAATGTACAAAGAAGACGATGCAGATGTTTCCGTTTAAAGCCGACCCGATACCCCAAAGAACTGACACAAAAAAAAGATTTTTTAATATAATATATATATTATATATATAAATTAATATATATGTTACGGTTTGCAAATTAAAAGGAAATGTTTTTTTAACATATAATATAATATATATATATATATGTAGTTAACCTTTTTTAAATAAAATAAAATAAAAATTGGGCCAGCCCAGGCCCAGGTCCAAATGATTATTTGATTATCATATGGGTAGGCTAGTTTTGTAAAACTATTTACAGGAATATCACTTTTTATAAATATGATTTGTAAAAATACCAAAAGAAGAGAGGAGGCCCAAGAAGACCAGCGGATAGTTTTTAGGCCTGCGTGCCTTTAACTCTTTGTAATTGTATTATTTTATTGGATTGTAATTTCCTAAGGGACCCGGCCAAATATCATTTTATTTTATTTTATTGTTATATTATATGTGATATATATAATATGACCATGTATAATAACATGTGATTCATTATACCCACTCATAGTTATTTATGAATGTTATGCATACATGTTATATTCACGCTAAAATAGTTTAGTTAGAATATGACTAATTTAATTAGATTAAATAATTAAATAGGAATAAAAAAAAATTGAATAATATGATTTAAATTTAATAGTTAAATTTTGGTAATATCATACTTATTTAATTTAGGCTATCTGTATTAATTAGATTAATTAGATTAGCCAAATTATTCCTATAATAATAAATTTAGATTTTTACAAAATCTAGTAATTTATTTAGGACCAATAAGATTGGACTAATAGTTAACCTAGAAAATTATATTAGATATAACAACTAGGTTAAATAAAACATTAGATGTTTATTAGTAAAAATACATAAAATTTTTAAATAATGAGTGAGAGAAGGGTATATGACAATATATCCTATGGTCTCCATTATTAATTAAGCACCATAAGATTTAATTGGCGCCTAGAGACGCTTAGATTTCGTCCTCCCTACGGAAGGTGTCCATTTAAATTAATAACAAGGCTTAGTTTCCAACAAATAGGATTTTATAATGTATTTCAAAATTGACCTAACCTACGGTGGCAATTTTGAGTTAAGTTGCTAAAATCTGAAATAATAGGTCGCACTTATGAAGATACAATTAAATTGTTAATAGTATCTTGACCATAAAACAGTAGTTAAAAAATAAAAGAAAATATGAGATATTTTGATGTTTTATTTATTAATTGAGAATGTCTCAATTTAATTAATAATTATGTGACCTATCCTACGACGGCACCTAATTAGAGAAAATTGAATTACCGTAGAATTAGTAAATAAGTTTATGTGTTTACTTACTTGCGTCATGCATCATATTTACTATTCCGAATTCTTTGTGATATTTATTTTCAAATATGTTGAATGTTATTTTATTATTTAATTTCAGTAAACATGTCAACCTCGAATCCCATTATCGCTTTACTCACAAATGAAAAATTAACTAGAGATAATTTTATCAAGTGGAAAAGTAACATAAACATCGTGCTTGTTAGTGAAGACTTCAAGTTTGTGCTTACGGAGGAATGTCTTCCACAACCCGCTGCTAATGCTACTCGTGTTGTATGAGAAAACTATGAAAAGTGGACTCATGCCAATGATAAAGCTCGCTGCTACATGTTAGCAGGTATGACCGACGTGCTTAGAGCGAAGCACGAAAAGATGGAGACTGCTTATGAGATAAAGGACTCTCTCCAGGCCATGTTTGGGCAACAATCTGATCAATCTTGTCATGACGCCATTAAAAAGGCTATGAATATGAAGATGAAGAGAGGAACTCTAGTGAGAGATCATGTTTTGAATATGATCAATTACTTTGGAGAGGCTGAAGTTCACGGGGCTACGATCAATGACCGCACACAAGTGAGTATGATACTGGAATCACTCATACCTAATTTTCTTCAGTTCAAGAGCAACTATATCATGAATAAGTTGAATTATATGATGACTCAACTGCTCAATGAACTGCAAACCTTTGAATCGATATCGAAAGATAAAGGTAAAGATAGCTCAGTAACTGTTGCTAAAGCAAATGTTGCAGAAGAAAATCCCTCTACCTCTAACAAAACCAAGAATAGGAAGATCAAGAGTGCCTTTGGATCTAAACCTAAAAAAAAAGCAAGAAGTTACAAGTACCAAGAAAAACAACTCCAAGGACAAAAAGCCTAAGGGAAAATATTTTCACTGCAAAGTTGATGGGCATTGGAAAAGAAACTATAACAAGTATCTCTCCCAATTAAAAGAGAAGAAGAAAGATAAATATGATTTACTTATTTTAGAAGCTTGTTTAGTAGAAGATGATTTATTTGATATATCTCCCTGGATAGTTAATTCAGGAGCCACAAATCCTATTTGTTCTTCTTTTCAGATGCTTAGTTTTTCGAGGAAGCTTGTCGACGGGGAATTCACGATGAGAATAGGCAATGGAGCCAAAGTTTTGGCAAAAGCAGTAGGAGTCGTCTTCATTTAGAAATAAATTTTTGTTATTGAACAATGTTTACTTTATTCCTAGATTTTCGCAGCACTATAACAATAGGACCTTTTTATAACACTAGATTAATAATAATTTAGAAAAAGTATTACATTAGTTTATTAGAAATAAGGAAAATTTTGGACGCGGATGGGGGTGACGTATTTCCCGCAAAACATAAAAAAAATACATAGTTTCCCTCGAAAAATTTAAAGCTTTAGCGCTAAAAGAAAATAAACAATACCTTGACTCATTCTGTCTCACTCTTTCTCTCTCTATGCTTTATTTCTCTTCTCTCTCTTATTGAATCCCTAATCTTATGAGCTCTCTCAAAAACGAAGAATCTCCTTGGTTTTATTCAATGGGTCAACACTAAATCTTTGTTGTTCATTCTTCAATCCTAATGCTCTCTTATTTCTATCTAATTTAACCTAAATTTCCTTATTTCAGCCCTAATTCTCTCTCAAATGGCTTTGTTTCAGATTTTTCTCTCTCTAATTGGGATCTGACGAAGGAGAAAAGAAATTCAATGAAGATTTCGTAGCTATCTGTGTCTTTGCCCTCTTTGGTTCGTTTTCAATGCATCTTTACTTTCAGTTTTTCAAAGTTATGATGTTTTGTTGTGATTTTTTGGGTTTTGTTTTTCTAGATTATTGCTTGCATTTCTGGGTTCATAATACTCTAGTTTATGGGTTTTCTTTTTCTAGATCATTACTTTCATTTCTGGGTTCTTCACTTTTAGTTTTTCAAGTTTATGATATTTTATTGTGATTTTTTGGGTTTTGTTTTCCAGATTATTGCTTGCATTTCTGGGTTCATAATACTCTAGTTTATGGGTTTTGTTTTTTTAGATCATTGCTTGCATTTCTGGGTTCTTTACTTTCAATTTCTCAAGTTTATGATGTTTTATTGTGATCTTTTGGATTTTATTTTTCTAGATTATTTCTTGCAGTCCTTAGTTCATAATACTCTAGTTTAGGAAGAAGATTGACAACCATTAATGGCGGCTCTACTTTTGGGTCCATGGTGCACACAAATATGTCCACTCCTAACAAACCCTTCTCGTCATATTTGCTTAGCATTTAAACACATAATTTGAGGGAGAGTCTATGCTTGAAACTGTGACGAGAGTGATAAGCCTATAAAGAGAGTCTATGCTTGGCACCTTAGGTTAGAGCATATCAATCTAGATAGGATAAACAGACTTGTAAAGGATGGTCCTTTAAGAGAGCTAAAAGTTGGCACTCTACTAGTTTGTAAATCTTGTCTAGAAGGAAAAATAACTAAGAGACCTTTCTCAACAAAGTGTGAAAGTGCCAAAGAACCGCTTGAGCTTGTGCATAGCGATGTATGTGGTCCATTGAATATACAAGCAAGAGGCAGTTACAAATATTTTGTCACATTTATTGACGATTATTCACAATATGCATATGTGTATCTAATGCAAAGAAAATCTGAACCTTTGAAAAGTTCAAAGAATTCATAGCAGAAGCTGAAAAGCAATTGTAAGTCATTAAAAACTCTTCGATTAGATCGAGGAGGTGAAAACCTTGATAATGAATTCAAGGATCACTTACTGGAGAATGGCATCTTATCCCAACTCACAGCACCTGGAACACCACAACAGAATGGTGTTGTAGAAGGAGAAACCGAACGTTGCTTGATATGGTTAGATCAATGATGAGCTACTCTTCCCTACCATTCTCATTCTAGGGTTATGCATTACAAACCGTTGTTTACATTTTGAATGTAGTACCTTCCAAATCTATCCAAGAGATACCTTTAGAGTTGTAGAATGGGCGTAAACCTAGTTTACCTCACATGTACTGAAAGGAAAGACTGGGAAGCTAGAACTATATACAGATGTTTGTTTATTTGTAGGTTATCCAAAAGATATGAGATGAGGTTTATTTTATAGTCTTCAAGAGAAAAAGATATTTGTATCGACAAATACTACTTTTCTTGAAAATGACTATATGATAGACTTCAAACCCCGAAGTAAAGTTGTACTAGAGAAATTACTTTCTGATCAGATCACACCACAACCAATAATAGTTGTTGAATGACAAAATTATAAGACCACTATTCCAGATTAGAATACCTTGGCAACTCAACGTAGTGAGAGGATTATTAAACCACTTGCTCGCTACAGGAAAATTAGAGAAGCACATGTTGTTGTTTTCGATAGTAGCCAAGATGACCCATTGACATTAAAGCATGCAATGGAAGATTTTGATAAGGAAAAGTGGCAAGAGGCTATGAACCAAGAAATAGAATCCATGGATTCCAATTCTGTCTGAGAACTTGTAGATCCACCTAAAGATGTTAGGCCCATTGGATGTAAATAGATCTATAAAAGAAAAAGAGGTGCAGATGGAAAATATGAAACGTTCAAGGCAAGATTAATGGCAAAGGGTTATACCCAAAAAGAGGGAGTTGATTATGAAGAGATTTTCTCACCAGTAGCCATGTTTAAATCCATACATATCCTCTTATTTATGGCCACATGTTTAGACTATGAAATATGGCAAATAGACGTCAAGACAGCTTTTTTGAATGGCTATCTTGAAAAAGGCATCTATATGGTGCAACCAAAAGGTTTTGTAGCTAAAGGCCAAGAGCAGAAATTTTACAAGCTACCTAGGTCCATTTATTAAGCAAGCTTCGAGATAATGGAATCTAAGATTTGATAAAACGATTAAATCTTATAGTTTCGATCAAAATGTTGATGAATCTTGTGTATACAAGTACATCAAAGATAAGAAAGTATTCTTCCTAGTTCTTTATATAGATGATATTTTGCTCATTGGGAATGATGTGGAAATATTATCTAATGTAAAGAAGTGGCTAGCCGAGTAATTCCAAATGAAAGATTTGAGAGAAGCAAGTTATGTACTTAGGATCCAGATTATTCGAGATCGCAAGAATAGACTTTTATCACTGTCTCAAAGAAAGGGCAGTTACCTTCTCGACATGGAGTTATCCTTTCCAAAGAGCAATATCCCAAGACACATCAAGAGGAAGAGGATATGAGATGGGTTCCTTATGCGTCTACAGTTGGCAGCCTTATGTATGCAATGTTGTGTACTAGTCCTGTTATATGCTACGCAGTAGGGATAGTTAGTGGTTCTCAATCAAATCCAGGACTAGATCACTGAATAGCGGTAAAGCATATTCTCAAGCATCTAAGGAGAACAATAAATTATATGCTGGTTCATTCAAGTCATGACTTGATACCTACTGGTTACACTGATTCTAATTTTCAATCAAAAAAAGATACTCGAAAGTTGACATCTAGGTCAGTGTTCACTCTTAGTGGTGGAGCCATTGTCTAGAGAAGTGTTAAATAATCTAGTACTGCAGATTCGACTATGGAAGCAGAATACATAGCAGCTTGTGAAGCAGCTAAAGAAGCAGTTTGGCTCTCAAAAAGTTCTTTACTAATTTGGAAATTGTTCCAAATATGGATAAGCCATTGACTTTGAGAGTCACTAGGAGGGTTTAGGATTGAAAGACATGTCCCACCTGCTTTAGTGTAAGTGAGAGATTATTAGGGTTTATGCCCTAAAAGCATGTATACTTTGTATATTTGTTGAATTAATAAAATGACATTTTTCTATTTGAATTTGTGCATAATTAGTATATCATTAAATATCAGAAAATCCCTAGTTTATTTATGTGACCATAAATTTAGTATATAAGTGTTATATACATGAGGATTAAATTTATGGATAATAAACTAAATATAGTCCGAAATAATTAGTTAAAGTTTAGTATCTTTAATTAAATATTATTAATACGGTCCATTAACATTCAGAATGTAATAGTCTTATCCAGACTATTGATGTGTTGACATCACAATAGAGGTACTTTATATAATTCGATTATATAGGACTGGACTATACATGATTTGAATCTCATATAAATTCTCTTAACTATTAAGAGTTCAAATAATGTCACTAGATGATCATATATAGATCAATCTTAATCCTGAATAGTTATAGACTCCTATTTATAACATTATGTTCTTTAACATACTTGTTAAAGGTTTATTTTTTAATCAGATCGAAATACTTGTATCTTGGGAGTATGATGAGATGAGTAGCTAAGAATGTAACTTACAGATTTGGAATCTATTCCTTCCATTAGGAAGCTAGAAAGATGATATCCTTATGTATTGATTCAGGATTTGAATAGTTTGAGTACTCAATTTATAATAGATTTATAAATTAATTGTTCATTAGAGAATCAATGGTACATAAAGATAAAAATGTAATTGGAGAGGTAAACGGAATATAACTTAACTCCAATTATGAATTTTCTATGGAATATTGAACTACATGTAATAATTAAATCGATCAACTACTTATTGTTTTCTGTGTAAATTAATTCTGTAATTTCAAGAGTGCAATTTCGGATTTTTCGTGAAGTAATACTGGAATTAATAAATTAGAAAAATTAATTAAAAAGTTTAATTAATTGTCATAATTTATTGGAGTTTGAATTATAGGTCCGTAGGTCCTCAATTCCACCTCTTACAAACACTTTACTGGATATTACATTATTTCTATTACTGCACACTTTGTCTAGATAAATTGTTTGTCTACAATAATTAATAATTATTATTAATTAGTTAATTGAAATTTATGGAGAGATAAGTTTCCTAATTTGTTTAAATTTTGAATTTAAAAATATCTAATTATCAGATAATTAGATAAACAGAAATTGGGAAATTGACTGAAAATGAAACACTTTTCTGAATTATCTGCTAGTTTATATATATATATATATATATATATATATATATATATATATATATATATATATAATTTATATTAATTAATTAGATCATATATATACAATTAAGTTTATTAAAAAAAAGGGAAACTTACCTATCCAAGTTTCCTAAGTAACGTTTATATATATATATATATATATATATATATATATATATATTATTTTGATTAATATATTATTAAAATAGTTTAATAAATATATATATATTTATATAAGAAGAAACCTAGCAGGATACAGACGACGTATTATTTTCTATAAAGCCTCCATAAACTAGAGAGAAAAAGAAGAATTTTTTTATTCTCTATAGAACAAACCATTGCAATCTCATGTGTTGAGAAACTTGTAAGAGCCTAAAGTGTGAGTTCAAGAGATTGTACGCAACGCTCACACGTTCATCCAGTTGTGTTTGAGGCTTAGATTAGAAGACTGTGGTTGAGAAAATAGAAAAGCTAGGATCTACTAATAGAGTAGAAAAGTATTAGATCTATTCTCTTTGTATGTCCCTATTTGCTATGAATTAATACTATGCACTCATATAATCAATTATTTTGAGAAAATTTTTGAATGTTCTTGGGCCAATCTTCCGTTGCAAAAATTATTTTTAAATCCAACAACAAATTCAAAACATGAAGAAAGATCGACAATCTAGTAACACAAGGATCACAAACGATATAAATACCAATAAAAATGCTAGAAAACCATAGTCACGGTGGGTAGAAAATT
Organism: Parasponia andersonii; assembly: GCA_002914805.1. NCBI lineage: Eukaryota > Viridiplantae > Streptophyta > Magnoliopsida > Rosales > Cannabaceae > Trema > Trema andersonii. Next base: position 58,228 of record JXTB01000217.1, on the reverse strand, counting down.
AAGCATAAATTAAAAGAAATAAAGAACTAAAAATAAAAGAAAAGAGACATTGGGAAAGGTTAATTTTGATGAAAAGCTTAGGATATTCCCAGTTCTACAACATAAGTAATTTGATCCACAATTTGAGGGAGAATGACGAAGACTAAGCAAGAGAGAGAGAGAGAAAGACTTGCAATAGTAAACAATGTTGCTTCCCATGCTTTGCCGAGAGAGATGCTTTCAATGGAGATCTGAGACCGAGAGAGGGAGTTCAACTTGTACGACTCCATAGCCGAGTCCTCCTTGGCTTGCTCGTCGTCGACAAATTCTCTCGACTCGCGATCTATGAAAATGGCAATCCTGCCACACTCTTCATAAGCTCTCTTTGAGGGCTTGCTCCAATTCAGTCTCATGAATCTGCCATCTTTTTCTGAGTTTTTAATTTCAAATCCCATTTAATTGCAAAAGGTGGCAATTTCCTACAAATGACCATATGGAAACTATCAAAACAACCGTACTGTATATTCGAAACTTTTTTAAAAAAGGCATTGTTACTCCTAATTTTCTCTTGAAACCATATTATTTCCCCACCAACTAGCAAGCTTAGTCTTGGAAAAAAAGACTAAACTCGAAGACACTACAAACAACATCTCGTAGAACTGAGACCGTGCAAGTATTACTCATTCATTACACATTAATTCCAACATAGGTAACTCATTGAACCTTGAAGTTATGCTTGGCACAACTCGCTGATAACACAGTCGAGACATCGATTTCCCCTTCAGCCACCCAACATGAGTCCAAGGTAGCATGCATGCAAAGGCTCGTGCACACCTGGGAAAGCATTAGATCGGGTCTTACATAGAGACATCGCATAATGCTCTCATGACCCAACTTGGAACTGAAGCCATGAAATTTCTTTTTTCGGTTTTTCTTCTTTCCAACTTGCTCCACCCGCTTCAATTTTCTGCCCTTCAGACCACTTTTGATAGCTAGGACAAGATGAGCCTAAAAGACTCCAATTTTTACTTTCATCTACCAACTCAGCATCTTCTTGAATCAGATCACACTCCGTTGACGCTTTCCCAATCAAAAGCCAAGATCCATTTGTGACGCATCTTTCTCATCGAGAATAAAATTTTCATGAAGTCTAAAATTCTCGTCTACATTCATGATGCAGCACTCCACAGGCCAGTCACACTACCAACTCTCACACCTGTTAAAAAAAGCGACGCAAACTCTCAATGAGATGATAAAATATTTTCAAGCCCTACGTTTCCTAGAAAGAGAAGTGTAAAATGGATACTATGTGAGTGTGAACCCACACTGAAGAATATTAGTGGTAGCAGAAACACGTGTTATCTATCACAACAAACACTAAGCCTTATTTAAAATAAACAAGAAAAAAAAAATCCCACAAATGTGGATTGGTGTTTATTTAAAAAAAAAAAAAAAAACGGCAATCTTTATATATGACAATATAAGGCTAAATACCTAGTTTGTCCTTAGACTATTGGGGAAAAAAATCTTTCGTGTTTAAACTTCAATATCTTTAAGTTGAACATCCCATAGTCAATTTCAACATTTAGGCACTTGGATACAATTTTCAATTTTTTGTCTATAAAAATTGAAAACAAAAACAAAAAAAAAAAAACTTTGTTCACATTTTTTAATTTTAAAAATGAAAAACTTGCTAGTAACACATCAAATCTTTTTTAATTAGAAAAATACCATATTTAAAAACGTATTTGAATAATATCACTCTAAAATTTATTTAGACAAATATCACTTTGGAAATTTTATTTACAAAATGACAACCAAAAAATTTTATTTAGAAAAATACGCTTTTTGGTATTTACCTCTAAAGTTTTCGTTTACAATTTTTTGCCAAACATATTTTTCAAAAAAAATTGTAAATATTTATTTATTAAGGCTACGTTTTGATCTTGGATTTTAGGGGGGGAAAAAACAAATTCTTATGAATTATATTTTCTTTTGTTTGGATTTTATCAAAGATTGAATGATAAAAATTTACCGAAACTCTATAATTGACATTTTCAATAAATTTAAAATATTTAGATTATAATGAAAAAATTATGAGGAAAAAAGCTTCCAAAACTAAATTTTATAAAATTTTAGAAAAATATTTTTCCTCTCTTTTTTCTTCAACTCTTCCCTCATAATTTTTTTTCACCCTTAATTTGCTAAATATGTTATAGAAAAAAAAAAAACATCTTTCCAAATTACATTCCATTCAATAGATTTTTAACTTATTGTGCTCAATATTTTATAGAAAAAAAAAATCTTTCCAAGTTACATTCCATTCAATAGATTTTTAACATAATCAGACTTCATGGACGGTAAACAATTACAAAAATTTAAGGATCCAAACACAGAAACTATTCAATCTAAGGACAAAAATAAGACTTCTCAATAGTTATATGGACCAGTTAAGGAATGATAATAAAATGACAAAAATTATTTTAATAATAATAACAGCAACAGCAATAATAAGGGGGAGCATGATTGAGGTGGTAACACTTATTTTCAGTTTGTAAAAGGTTAACACAATTTATTATTCACCTCATTAATCATAATCCTCGTATTTGAATGAATAAATTTCCATTCATTATAACATCGATTGAATGCAATTAGTAAAATCCCGCTCGTCACCCACACAAATGATGTGTTGAAGTTGGAACCACAGCAACAAAAGGAAAGAAATACTCCTTTTTATTCTCAGATATCAATGAACAAATAGGCTAAGATTATGACAACGGTTAGCAATCAAGAAGCGACATTATACCCAAAGGGAAAAATACAAAAACCTCTGCTAGACTAGACATTTGTTTCAAAATCGCATTTCAAAAATTACAAAAATAACTCTTATAATTTCAAAACCTTTAAAAGTCACCTTTTTGACAAATCTTATTGACTAATAGAGGATAAAATCAAGGTTTTTTATAGTTTAGCATATCATTTGGCACACTATTTTTGCGACTTCTGCAAACGCAAAGAACAAGACCAAGAAAAGGGCTAAACCAAGGGGGTTTTGCACTTTAGCCATGCAGCAATAGTGGCCTGAAAAATTATACTCCGAAAAAAAAAAAACACTGGACTTTGACGTCCGACACAGTGATCAACTCAAATTTTGGATTCCTGGACGATTTGACAGCTAACAGTAGCTGTGAACACCACCGTGCCAGTACTCTCAAACACATCAACAATGTGGCGAAAATAACAATGTTGTCACCCATAAAGTCAAAGGTTAAACAAACCTGCACTGCTCAAATTTTTCGGTCAAATTTGAATTTCATTAAGATTTCACAAGACTGGCTTCTGTACACAAACAATTACCTTTTATTTAGCAAGAACAGACAACAATGTAACGGGATCAAAAGGGTTATTGACCCAACATTGTATTTACTGTACCAAACTTGAGAAGGAATCCAGAGAATCATTGATGTCATATTCAAAATGTTTAAGGGAGTCTTGCTAACTGTACTTGCAGTAGACACTGACACTGTACTGTACTGTACTCACCTTTCCTTCACGGCCACAATGCTAAACCCTGGACTCCTGAATTCACTTCTGTAACAAAAAAACACATCAATTACCAAACAACCTGGACTTATCACCCAACAAAGTGATCAGCAAAAGTTTGGCAATTGCAGGATACCCAAACATAATCGGATAACCAGGGAGAAGCCAACAGAGATGTTGAGGAAAACTGCAGAAAAAAATTTGGAAATCGAGATGTGCAGCAGACTTTCTGGAACAAAAAGACAGTGATCCTATAGAACAGCACTTGCGTTGTCAAGTCAAACATCAAATCCTGGCATTGCAAACTGGCTTGCAAAAGATTCAACCTGGAGCCGGAGATCCACAATGTCCTTGTTGCTTTCCAGAGCCTTCAGGAAATGCCTTGGAAACTTCCCATGCTCTCTCTGCATTGCACTAGCAATATGTGCAGCTTTATGGAGAAACTCCGCTACTGTCTCAAAATCAGACTCCAGACAACCTCTTGATGTCATAGCAGGGGTACCTAAGGAGATTACAGAAAAAGATTATAATATTATAAACCCTACCCAAATATAGAACATGAACCTGTATCTATGAGCCATAATAAGGAGATTACAGAAAAAGGTTATAATATTATAAACCCTACCCAAATATAAAACATGAACCTGTATCTATGAGCCATAGAGTGATTATATTATCAGAGGACAGTCAAAGATGTCCATCAGAAACCAAAAAAGAAAACATTTTAAAAAAAAAAATCCACCCAAACTTGTGATTCTTGATATACGATATCACTTACCGATCCTTACTCCACCAGGAGAAATAGTTCCATTGTCACTAGATATTGTGATCTTATTGAGAGTCATGTGACACATTTCACAGACCTTTTCATAGGTCTTACCTACAAAAGAATTTGAAGAAATGGAATCGAAGTTATAATCACGCACAGAGGCATGAAACGGAGAGAGAAATAAAGAAAGATAAATGAGTATGCTATAGAAGAAAAGAAAAACTCACTTGACAAGAAAATGTGTTTCAGAGTTCTAGGACCATATTTTTTCCAAGAAACAAAAACTTCTATCAAAGATCAAAACAGAAGTACATATAAAGAAGAGGATAAGATATCCTTAATAACAGAGAAACACAAAATAGACAGGAGAGCCAGTGATACTATGGACAAAATTTTATGAGAATAAACACACTTGAATACGCACATGCATTCATATGTGTGTGTTTATTCTCATATATATGCCTACATACATAAATACATATTCACAAATACAAACATAAATGCACATATATATGCCTCAATACAAATTTAAACCCATGTATGCATGCAGAGCGGAAAAAAAAAAAAAAAAAAAAAAAAAACACGCACAAACAAATGTATACATACATGTACACATACACACCTACATACATATGCCCGGATATACATGCAAACATACATATATGATAGACACATATACATATATACACAAGGGCACACAAATAAAGCCACAGATATGTACATGCATATATTATACCTCAAAATACAAATGGATACTCATCTAAGAAAATTGTTCTCCCCATTCGAAATGTGTTTCTAATATTCCTTTTTGGTTATTCAAAAGCTCTCCTAAAAGAAAACATCACAAATACTCTCTGTTCTGTGAAGATAACTTCAGATTTTCTTTTTCTCTTGTTCTCATTTTTGAAAAATGTCTTTGAGAAAAAGAATAAAGAACATGGCCAAAATAGATGGAACGTAAGAAAATAATTTTTGAACTTTAATATTTACAAAATAAGATGTGAAGATCCAACGAAATAACACTATTGCAAGCTTCTTGACCTAAAAGCTGAAAGAACAAATGGAAGATAATTCTGCCTAACACTGTATCTAGTACGTCCCACTTCCAGGGTAGCGGGACAACCTACATTGAAATTTTGAACAAGAAATAGCAAAGGTTTCTTAACCCATAAATGATTAATTCTTGATATTGATAAATCTCAAATTAATTCTCAGTCCCGACCAACAAACTAAGCGCGTCCAACTCCAGCAAACAAGTGAATATCAAATATAGTCCCAAGAAGTCGGAAATTAAAATTCCAAGTAAAATGAATTCAAAAGAAAACGTAAAATCACTTTTGAGTCCCATTTATCAAACTTAAATTGGAAATCAAAAGAAATCAGGTTACCATATTAAATTAGGATGAAGTAGAGATCACTTATAAAACTTTTCCTACTCAGCCATGCAAGAAAACTTCTTGAAGATTGTGTAGTTTACAAACTCACGAAGGTATCCTCCACTGTGATGTATGGTTTTCAACGGATCACAACACTTGGTACCAAGCAGAGTATTATTATGGATTTTAAAATGGAAACGGAAAATTTTAGTTATTAACTGGTGTTGAAAGAGTAGAAAAAATCAAGTGTTTCAGCCATGATGTTCTCGTCCATTGAAAGCTTATACAAACATTTGGCCGGTGTTGCTTCCTCTAACAGGATGGGTCATGTCAGATTCTATTCAAGGGTTGCTTAGATAAGAATGGTGTTATAGATGGTATGAAGGAGCTTATTAAAGGAGAGGACTTTAAGATGCCCCAAGGACACCAAAATTTACATTGGTAGTAGGCACAACAAAGCATCATAATGTAACCTCTGTCATCTAGCTCCAAAGAGCGATATTCTTCTTATGTACTCTTTACTTCATCATGGATAGCATAAAAAATTCAGCTTGCCTAAACAACTTTTATTAGCTGAACCACTGATTTGATCCTTCTTGCACATCCTATTTAGCAATTGAAAATACTTTTCTGCACTGGAAGTGATCTCCTATTTTATATAACTAGGAAAAACTAAACTGCCCTGTATTTTTCAGGTAAGTAACTTGGATGAATGCTCATCATTCAGACAATCGACAACTAGGTACATATTTTCGTAAAACTCTTTGCAAAAAGGAAACAGAAACAGAACAAAATATAAACAAAAAAGAAAGAGCACTAAAAAAATAGTCTCACCAATTTTTAACCCCTTGGCAACTGATCGCGCATTTTCTAAACTGTTAGGACAACCCAAAAATAGCATAACTTTCAATACCAAGCAACACACAACATACAAAAGACATTAAAAAAATCATCACTCTAACAAGAAGAAGAAAACCACCCTACTAACTTTAATATCAAGAGTAGACTGAGTAGTTAATCCTTTTTTTTTTGGTAGATAGGGATATAAAACAGCTTTGGGCATCTTTTTGGGCCTATACTTCTGATATCTGAGGAGATTAAGGCCCTTTCCTCAATTATGCAAAATTGGAAAGCTTTTCCAACTCTATACATGCAGATATATATAAATTGGGAAGCTAGACCCCATGTTCACTTTCCCGCTTTGTGCTCCAATTCTATTCATATTAAAATTCTCCTTTCTTATCAAGACACCTTTACATGAATTCTAGTCCTAAAATAACATCCTAGTTCTTATCCACTATTTCCTCTTTTTTTTTCCTTGTAATTTTCTCTTGGCCTTCTGAATAATGGTAATCCCATTTCTTTGTTTCTGCATTATTTGATTCACTAGAAAGGTATTTCTGCTTGGTTTACACACAAGAGAAGATCACATCCCATACTTGAGACGTATTACCCAAAAAAAATAATAATTACAAAAAAAAAAAACACAAAAGACAAACTATGAGAATAAATAGAAGTAATCAAATTGGAAAAGATTGGAGATATCCAACTATACATCAAAAAATAAAAAAGGAATGCTAGTAACTTGAATTAGAAAAAAGAAATTCTACCTGTTAAGCCTAAAGGCCTCAAATCCCAAAGGAGCAAATGGTTGTCTGTTCCTCCAGTTATCAGCTTGCATTTTCTTCTCGATAAAGCAGAAGCTAGTGCCTGAGCATTTTTCTTCACCTGGTGCATATATGCTTTGTACTCGGGAGTAGCCACTTGTTTCAAGGCAATGGCAAGAGCAGCAATGTGGTTATTATGTGGTCCACCTTGCAAAGCTGGAAATACAGCAAAGTTTATCTTCTCTTCGAAGTCATAGTGATCACTTTCATCTCCTTGAGTTAAAAGTATCCCTCTCTTCCTTGGCTTAGGACCCTTCCTGTAAAATATTATGCCTCCCCTAGGACCTCGAAGACTTTTATGGGTAGTTGAAGTCACAATGTCACAGTAATCAAAAGGATTATCGCATGCCTGTAACAAAGGAGATCAAACATTAAAAGGATAGTACGAGTACTTTTATGAGTAGTTGAAGTCACATTGTCACAGTAATCAAAAAGGATTATCACATGCCTGTCACAAAGAAGATCAAACATTAAAAAGATAATACAAGTATGACACTTGAAAGTTATAAATTTAACATTTCAGTGACCACGATTGACTTCATGTTTCCAAATTAAACGGACTAATAACATTTAGCTTAGTTTAGTTTAGCTTAGTTTTAGACTATTAAAACAAATATCAAACGACAAAATATAACCAATTAATCTCAATGTCCTTGTATACTCTCCCTGTAGATATCCGATCAATCCCAACCAGACCCAACCAGGCAACCACATGCACGTTAACGAGTTGTGCTAAATTTCCCATTTCTTTCAAACAACATTAAGAAAAGGTACAGCTGATTGATATTGCGACGTGAACCCTAAGCATTGCTGCAAAGTAAGATGAGCTAGAAAACTCTCACTAACCTAGTGAAAAGTAAGGCCTTCCTGCAGCATGCAAACAAACCATACAGTGCACCTTTTTTTATGAGATGTAAATCCTACTGTGCATTGAACTTAGGAGCTGATAAAAAACATGTTTGAGCTATCATGGAGGTTCACCGTGTGCATCCATAACAAAATTGATCTCTTCATGTTAGAATCATGCAGAAAATGTTTAAAGTCATATATCATAAGCATCAAACTAACAAAGGTACTAAGTATATATATAAAACATGGTGTATGCACCAGGTAAACATGCAAATCACCTACAACCTATCTAGGGTAGCACCTTTAAAGTTAGTAAAAATATACTTTATACAAACCTCCTAAACAAATTGTAGTTTCAACTATCTAGAGCAACAAATACAACCCTGGCCCTATGTCATGTTACTACTGAATCAATAACAAAAAAACTTCTCTAGGATCTTATCAAGTAAATACAATTACTTTTCCATGTGATATCCCCTATCATAGCCAAAAAAAAATATATATGATAATTTTTCAACAATAGAAAATTAAAGAAAATGAGCAGGACAAAAAAGATGGACCAACACCCAAAAAAAATTAAAGAAAAGAGGATCCCCTAGTCAGTGATGAATGTTCACTGTTTCCTACTATTCCTCCTATATAACTGACAAAGCCAAATAGTAGTAACTGAAATGCAACAGTCCACACACTCGCTCATACTGCCAAGTAAAATCCATTAAGCTGAAAACATATATCAGACATTGATCCCTAAGCAAGAGCAACTGATAAACATCAATTTTATTTCCAATCCTTAAGACACAAAGACTAGCAGAAACCATACCTTGGCTGCTACAAGCCCACTGATTTGAGCCATATCACATAATAGAACTGCTCCGCACTTATCCGCAATCTGCCTAAATCTTGAGTAATCCCATTCTCGAGGATAAGAACTCCCACCACAAATAAGTATCTTGGGACGAAAATCAAGCGCCCTCTCCTCAAGCTTATCGTAATCAATAAGACCAGTTAATGGATTCACCTTATAGGGCAAACTCTCAAAGAAAATTGATGCCCCGGAAACTTTCCTCCCATTTGGAGTATAGTATCCATGACTGGTGTTACCTCCTGAAGGAGTATCCAATCCCATGATACGATCACCTGGTAACAGCAATCCCGTGTATACGGCGAAATTTGCAGAGGTACATGAATAAGGCTGTACATTGACACCCCAATTTTCCGAATCAAGACTGAATGCAGCCAATGCCCGTTCACAACAGAGAGTTTCAATCTCATCAATGTACTGATTCCCACCATAATATCTCGCACCTGGCATTCCTTCTGAGTACTTATTCGTCAAATGGCTTCCTAGAGCTTCCATAACCGCCTTACAAACAAAATTCTCCGAAGCAATCAACTCAATTCCATTGAATTGTCTCTTCTTCTCCTTCTCCATAATCTCATACACATCAGGATCCGCAAACTGGAGAGGCTGGTCGCCCCACATCCGGACCGCACCCCTTCGAGCCTCAAGATCAGGTCCGAACGAGACTCGCTTCGAATTACCAATGGCCGAGGTCGAAGAAGACGAAGAATCGCTATCCCTTCTCCGTTTCAAGCACATTGAGTGGCCCAGAATCCGAACCTCAACCTCCCCATCATCATCGTCATCGTCATCGATTTCCCTCTCGAAATGACCATTATCTAGTCCTTTCTGATTCTCCGTCTGCGTCTCCATCAACTGCAGCGGAACCGGCGGGACAGGCTGGACGATCGGGTCGCGCAGGCTCGAGTCCAGCTGGAGAGAAATCGAATCATCGGCAATCTGGGTTCGGCTGGGCGGCGATGCTGTATGAGATGAAAACCCTAGGGAGAGTGTGGATTGAGGGTGCGTCAAGTCCATGACTGATGAAAATCACGGAAAAATCAACAAAACCCTAAAGCCCAAAACCAATCCCAACAGCAACAGGGAATGAAAACAATGATGATAGGAGCGCGTGTATCTGTATACGTGTGTATATATATAAGTGTATGTATCTATTGGAAAAAGTGTAAAAATAAAAAATAAAATTAGGAACGAGAACAGCAGTAGCAGCAGCAAAAACAGCGACAAGGGGACTTGAAGAAGGAGCAGTAGCAGTATCTGAAAAATCTGGAGGTGGAGGAAGAAGATGAAGAAGATTCCATGAACGATTTTGAATTTTCAATTGGAAGCCCTAACCCTAATTTTCCTCATATTAAAGAGAGAGAGAGATGAAGAGGATGGATGGGGACGGCTGCGCTGGGCTGAGCATTCCAAGAATTGATTGATGGAAAATGAGGGACGACACCGTCACTAGACCGAGAGCTTCAATGTATTTTTTGAGAGAAATTTTATTAAATATACTTTAAACAACGAGAGCTATTTACGTTCGTAAAAAAGTCTCAATAAAATTTTAAAAAATATAATTAGATTTTATAAAAAATATTTAATTATTTTTGAAATTTAGATTTAGTTTTTTTTTATTTTTTTTTTCTATGCTTATTCTCAATTTTCAATCTTGGTTGGATTAAATAACTTTCTTAATAATCAAAACTTAAAGAAACATAATGGGTATAATTTAAAATAATTAGTATTTGAATTTCGAGATATTTTGTGATCAATTCTATATTAAAAATAAAATATAAGTTAATTTCTATAAATTTCTAAAAATTTAAACTAGCTGTCCAGATAAATATTGAAATTTTTCTATAAAATTCGACGTCATTTCAATAAATTATGTTTTTATAATGAAATCTAAAAAATTGAGTGTAGTCATCAAAATGGTATCGAACATAGTATTAAATTTCATCGAATTTTATCGAAATTCACCAAATTTCACCGAATTTCATCAGATTCCATTATAAAAATATACTTTATTGAAATGTGATCGAAATAGCATCGAATTATCATCGAAATGTATCAAATTTCATTGAATTTTATTGAAATTAAACGAATTTCATCAGATTCCATTATAAAAACATGCTTCATTGAAATACCATCGAAATAACATCGAAATTCATAAGATTCCATAAAAAAAATATACTTCATTAAAATGTGATCGAAATAACATCAAATTATCATCGAATTTCATAAGAATCCATAATAAAAACACACTTCATTAAAATGTGATCGAAATAGTATCGAATTATCATCGAATTTAATCGGATTTCATCAGATTTCATTATAAAAACCCACTTCTTTGAAATGTCATCGAAACATCATCGAATTATCATTGAAATATATCGAATTCCATCAAATTTCATCGAAATTCATCAAATTTCACCAAATTTTATTATAAAACACACTTAATTAAAATGTCATCGAAATAACATTGAATTATTATCGAAATTTATCGAATTTCATCGGATTCTATTATTAAAGCACACTTCATTGAAATGGCATCGAATGGTCATCAAAATTGATCAAATTTCATTAGATTCCTTAATAAAAACACATTCCATCAAAATAAAATTAAATTTCATCTATTTAGCATCGAAATTTTCGATATTTTTAGTGGCAACTAGTCTAAATTTTTCAGAAAATTCTTATGAATTGATTCAAATTTAATTTTTAATGTAAAATCCGCAATAGAATATCTCAAAATTCAACTATAACCTATTTTAAATTATGCTAATAATATTTAAACATAGAAATTTTTTATTATTGACAAGAGAGATGACAACGAGAGAGAGCGAGAGTTTATAGTTCAACTGAGTGAGAGAGAAACTGCAAAAGAGCTTCAATAATGAATGGAAGAAGAGAAGAGAACGACTGAATGAGTGAGCGAAAAAGAGTAACTGCATTGTTCTTTGTTATCTTTTTTTTTTCTTTTGATTTTTATTTTAAAACCAAATAACTAAAACTATGCTTTAGGGGTATTTTGGTGGGAGAGTCATATTTTTAAAACAATCAGTGAAAGAGTTATATGTTTTTAAATAGCTCTTCTTTGGAATATATTTAATGAAATTCTGTCTTTTTTACTCTCTGGCCGATGGTACCAACTAAGAAAAGGGGGTCACAATTAACAAAACAATTAATTTTGTTTTTTATTTTTATTTTTATAATAAAAATAATATGTAGATTACTCAAATGCACACTAGTCCATACGTTTGATAGAAATTATTTATATATTTATATATAATTTATGGAACTCTTTTTTGTTGGGGTTATAATTTATGAACTTGTGCTGATGAATTCGGTTGGAACCTGAAAGGTTAACTCAACGAAGAAAAAGAGAATGATAAGATTCTGAGCGGTGTTTTATAGAAATTTTTAACCTTCAATTAAAGATAATACTAATATCTCAAATAATTTATTATATGCTAGTAAGTGAGCAATTATTGTTCAATTAGTGATTTATATTAAATTCATTTATGATAAATTTCAATACACTAATTAAATAATAATAACTCATTTATCACATGTATTACTATAATATTTTAGTAAACTAGTTGGGATACTAGCATTATTCTTAATCAGAACTTACGAAGGATTAAAATGATTTTTAAGATTTAAAATAATCTATTAATGATGCTAAATTACATTTCTATTTTCATTATGAGGTTTTGTATTGTGCAATTTATGTACAAATTTGGTCTAAGATAAGGATGTTTACTAATTAGTTTGGTCCGTTTACAATAACCTCTCAAAATAGTTAGTTGGCTTCCTGTTGTCAATTATTTGATTTTTTTTTTCCTTCACAATTGGTTGTGTTATTTAATTCTTCAATTCACAGTGATTCACAGTTCTTATTTTCTATGAGTATAGAGACTAGAGTCTGGGTTTTGTTTATTGTTTATTAATATTATAAAAGGTGTAGTGCAAAAAAAAAATCCTCAAATTTAAGTATTTTGTAATTTAAATTTTAAAATTTTGACTCTGCAAAATAATATTCTAAGATTAAGAATTTATGAAAATTAATACCCTAAACTGATTTTTTGACTAATTTAAGTAACGAAAATATAATAATAACTTCAATAAAAACTGGATTAATCGTTATTATTCTCCCTAACTTTGAGGATATTATTGTCTTTTATCAGATAAATTACAAAGTACCCAAATCTCAGAGTATTTTTTTGCAGTTTATCCATAAAATATTTTTTAAAAGGATTTATATCACATATTTCAAATGAGTTATAAACATTATTTTTCATCAATTCAAATTTTTCGGTCATTTTATGAGCTATACATAAATCAACCAAACTTATTTTTTAGTTAATTGCGAATTGTAACCATAGTACCACTTTGACCTCATATATTTAATTTCAACAGTAGACTAACATATATTACCCAATTGTTTCAATAATGGTCATAAACTATTAATTTTTTAATGAAACTGGGGATCACAATTCTCGAGACTCTTTAATTTTGGTTTATTTTTTGTTTCAAAAAAAATAAAGAAAAAAAAAATGGAAGGTTCGATGTGTCATGTTTGAGGGAAATTATTTATTTATATAGTAATTTATAAAATTTGTGCTAAAATATTACTGTTAAAAGGTTTATTCATCAAAAGATATATTTGGTCTAGAGGAAAGGGTCATACTGATAACTCCATGAAAATGGAGTTAACATTTAAAACGTACCTAAATATTTTTAAGTTTGCTATGTTCTTATGAAAATAAAGTTATTCTATTTACTTTTTTAGTTTAATATGAGTTATTTGATATTTTGTTTATGTTTTAGTATAGGAAGACAAAAAAAAAAAATAGAATTGAAGTACAATTTGTCAAAAAAGATTGCATAATCACACCACTATAATAGAAACACGGTTGCAACTGCACTACAAGTGCTATAGGTTGGGCCACTTCCAATTTCAGATTGCACAACTCCGACAACTCATCCCAACATTACTTTAAATGGCCCTCACTCTTTTTAAAGATTCGAAGGTACAAATTTGACCTAACCTTAATTTTGCAATATGTCAGGGTCCTAGCCTCAAACAAAACAATCGTGTAGTACTTAGTATAGTTCATCATACTAAGTCAGCCTATTAACACTTAAGAAAGAGACTTAGAGTAAACTTTAAGACAAAGTGGTAAAGGATAAAAGAGTTTGAGTGAATAAAAGATGTTTACAACTCTCATAAATGGAACTTATGTACAAGTGAATCCAAGAGGTTCTTTATATAGACAAAGCCTAAACTAACCAAGTGTTATGATCGTGCCAAGTGGTATGATCTTACAAAGGTTATGATCGTACAAAGTGGTATGATCTTACAAAAGGTATAGAATCTTTCCAAATAAAATAGTAATATCTACAAAGATATTTACATGGAGAAATCTACAACAAGCATAGCCTAGATCCTTCTAGAAGGTTCACCTATAATTTTGGCTCTTCCAAGTCATTCTTAGGCCTTCTAGGACCATCCCAACCCATCTAGCATCATCCAACCATGTTTAGAGCCTTTTAGGACATAGTAATGTCATCTAGAGTTTTTTAGCATAGCTAAGATCTCTCTTGATCATTCTAGAAGTATCCACCGCGTTCTAGTACATTTCCCTATCCTTTTGGGTGAGTAGTATATATAGAGGATCTTAGAGCCAGGGGATAGCAACATTTGGAGTTTAGGGTACCAAATGAGCGGGGTGTAATACCCTCCCTCACTCAAGTTCATGAGGTCCCCATCATGACGTCGACTTTGAACCGCTCGATATAGTTTTTGAATTGCCATAAGGCATCCTCATGCTCCTAGTTAGCCTCGACCTTGGACAAATTCTCCCATTTCACTAAGTGTTCTTAATAATTAGGCACACCATGTTAGCGGATCAAGTGATCAGAGAGAATACACTCCACTTTTTTATCAAAAGAGATTACCACCACAGTAGGAGCCCTTTTGGACTCACCTCTTGAAGAGTATTCCTCGTCTCCATGGTAGGGTTTTAACATGCTAAAATGGAAGACAGAGAAAATTATTAATTTCGCAGGGAGTTGAAGTTTATAGGAGACCTTACCCATATGCTTGAGTACCGGAAATGGACCTTCGTACTTGCGCACCAACCCTTCATCTACCTTTCTCAAGGTTTTGAATTGTTGAGGTAGCAACTCAATAAGGACTAAATCCCCCTCTTGGTACTTAATGTACGTTGGCCCACTTCTTCATTCTTTTAGAAGCTTTGTTCAAGTAGGCCCTAGCTAACAATACTTGTTCATGCTATGCCTTAGCAAACTTAAATACTATTGGACTTTTTCTATCATAACTTGTAGCTAAAGTATATGGGGTCATAGGTTATTGACCTATGACTATCTTAAAGGAGCATTTACCTATGGACTCATTTCTCTAGAGGTTAAAGGAAAATTGAGTTATATCAAGTAATTTTACCTAATTCTTTTAGTTGACACTCACAAAGTACCTCAAGTATAACTCCAGTAAGGTATTCACTCTCTTTGTCTGGCCATCACTTTAAGTCCGAACCCATCAACTTGAATAGTTCTGTGTAAAACCTTCTAGTGAACCGAGGGTCACAGTCACTTACAATGTTCGACGGGAGTCCCCAAAGCTTAACAGTATAAAGAGTTGTGCAGTCTCATCAGTGGGATAGTCAGGTGAAGCAAGTATGAAGGTGACATACTTATTAACGCTACCAAAGCCCTCCGACTTAGGCAAGCTAGTGATAAAATCCATGGAGACACTCTTCCACAGTCTCTCAGGAATGGAGAGTAGTTGTAACAATCTGCCTTATGTTTGTTATTCTACCTTATCTTGTTAGCACATAAGACAAGTTCATACATAGGTCTCAACATCATCCCTCAGCTGAGGCAAATAGTAGAAAGCTTTAATAAGAACAAGAGTGTGTTTCTGACCTGGGTGTCCAGCCCACGAAGAATTGTGGCACTCCTTAATAAGCTCTTTTCTTGAGTTCCCCCACTTAGGCACATAGAGTCGGTTACTTTTGGCATAAAGAAGTCTATTGTTCAACCAAAAGCATCTCATCTTTCTTTCCTTTACTAGGAGTAGCAGGTTCTTTGCAAGAATATCGTGTTCTATCTCTTCTTTGATTTTCTCCAATAAGGTGCTATCGGACCTGCTTAAGATTACTAGCTCTGCCTTTCTACTTAGGGCATTTGCTACCATATTGGCCTTCTCAGACTTGTATTCAAGCCTATAGTCAAATTTTTTATAATACCAGACCCAAAGCCATTTGATTCTCGGATTGCATGCCAAATGAGTGAGATGGCGGAGGAGATAGAGACGAACTCATTATCAAAAATTAATTTGTTTCGTGAAGTCCAAATGACCCAAGTAGCTGTAACAATTGTTGTTCACCAGAGCTATATTAACTGACTGCTGAAGTTAGCCTGAAGAGCATCTAGCCAAAGATCAATAATAGAGCCATCAAGCTGAATATGTCTTTGAAAAGCTGAAGAGATTGCACCCCAAACACGTCAAGTGTACTCACAGGAAATAAAAAGATGCTCAGCACTCTCTTCATGAAGAAAGCAAAAACGACAACAAGAAGGAAGAATAAACCCACGACGAACAAGATTCTGCTCTGTTGGAAGTTTATCCTGAACCAGCCGCCAAAAAACAAGGGAGCATGATGGAGGAATAAAGGCAGCCTAGAATTTAGTACCCCATCTCTCCTTCACTGAAAATCTAGCCAGAGATTTATAAGTCTCCGCACAAGTAACCTCACCAGAAGAAGAATGACGCCAAATAAGTGAATCTGGAGAGTCACAAATAACTATTTTTAGAATCTCAGTGGTCAGCATTGGAAATTCAGAAGTGAAAGAAGCCGGAATCGACCACTCAGAGCTAGAAACAAGATTTCCTATAGTTGCATCAAATCTAGGCTCGACAGTATCATTATAATCAATCAAGTCAACTAAAGGAGAGTCCAGCCAATTTTCTGTCCAAAAACAAACTGAAGAATTTCTACCAACAGTCCAAATCAACTCATTAAGTAAAGGTTAGATTTGACCCCTTAGACTACACTAAATCGAAGACTTCCAAAACTGCCTTAGAGAAAATCTAGTGGAGAAAAATCTCCCCCTCAAGAACTGAAAACTAAAAGAATCAGACTTCAACAAACTCCAGGAAAGTTTCTTCAGAAAAGTAGCAGTAGGAATTCTCAGATCTCGAAGACCAAGATCACCATCTTCTTTAGCTTTACAACACATCTTCCAAGATACAATAATAGGTTTAGTAACCTTAGCTAAGCCAGACCACAAAAAATTTCTAATGGATAAAACCAACTCCTTTAAAAGAGTAGATGGCCAATAATAAACTTGAAAGGAATAAGACAACTAACCCATGATAACCGAATTTATTAAACTAACTCGACTAGCCATTGAAAGATTCAAGCCTTTCTAGTGTTCAAAATTGTCATGAATTTTACCCAACGAAGGTTGAAATTGAGCACATTTAGGAGAGCCAACAAAAAGAGGAACACCAAGATAAGTCAAAGAGGATCCTCCCTTCCTCATTCCAGTAAGATTCAACAAATCTAAAACCAAAGTAGAGGAGACGGCTCGGCCAAAATAAATAAAGGACTTACTATAATTTATCTGTTGGCTAGACAAGACTTCATAATCATATAATGCTCACAGAATAACTCTAATATTAGAAGTTGAGGCTCTGGCAAATAAAAGGACATCATCTGCAAAAAGAAAATGGGAAGGAGCCTTTTTCTTTCTAGTTGAAGTTATGGGAACTAGTGCACATTTTTGAATCAAAAGACCCAAGTAACGATTGAAATAATCTTCAACGAGGACAAATAGCAAAGGAGAGAGAGGATCACCTTGACGAACACCTCTTGAGCAACCAAAATAACCATAAGGAACACCATTAATTAAAATTGAAAGATGTATTGAGTGGAAAATATTGGCCACTTAATTAACAAAAATTATGTCAAAACCAGAAGATAGAAGCACCGCCTCAATAAAATACCAACAAAGAGTATCAAAAGCTTTTTTGATGTCCAATTTCATTGCTAAGTTACCTCCGAAGCTATTCTTGTCCAAATAATTATAGCA
This sequence comes from Parasponia andersonii, assembly GCA_002914805.1. Classification (NCBI taxonomy): domain Eukaryota; kingdom Viridiplantae; phylum Streptophyta; class Magnoliopsida; order Rosales; family Cannabaceae; genus Trema; species Trema andersonii. Next base: position 40,075 of record JXTB01000217.1, on the reverse strand, counting down.
TTCCGATGCACCAATAATACAATCCCTGATACATCTACCAGGCACAAAACCAAATTGATTTGGTGAGACGATATGAAAGCAAATACATCCAAGGCAATCAGCAATAATCTTTGTAATAACTTTGTAAAGGAAATTCTCCAAAACAATAGGACAGTATTGATTAATAAAGAAAGCATGATCCACTTTAGTAATTAAAACCACAAAATTAGAATTCAAACTAGAAAATAAATGACCTAATCGAAAAAATTATTGGATAGTAGAAACAAAGTCTAAGCTCACAATATCCCAACAAGATCGAAAAAACTTCCCAGAAAAACCATCTGGGCCCGGAGCACTCAGCACATCCATTTCAAAAGACGTTAACCGAATTTTCTCTTCATTAGGAACCCAACAAAGCTCAGTATTTTCAGAGGAAGAAACTAGATTCAGAATAACCTCTTAAACCATGGAAAAATCCCTAACATGATTATGAGATTCGGCAAACAAATCTGAATAGAAAGATTGAATATGATTAGAGATCAAGTGTAAGTCTTCAACCACATTCTCATCAATTTTCATGTGACTCAATGTTTTTTTAGCTTTTCTACATTTCACCATATAATGGAAAAAGCTAGAATTCCGATCCCCCTTCTTAAGCCATTTGACCCCACTCTATTCTCGAAGTTAAGTTTCTTCTTGAAGCAAAAAATTATCCAAAGAAAAGAGTGCATTAGGCTCTTGGCACAAAAGATCATCAGAAACACCCTCAACAGAAAGACGCTCTTGAATAACATTGACCTGTTCGGAAGCTTTAGAAATACTACGCTTCAAATCACTAAAAACTTGCCAATTCCAAACCTTTAATGCACATTTCAGATCCTTTGGCTTCTTGACAAGACTAGATATTGGTGATCCAAAAGCAAGACGAGACCAAACTTTACAAACTAAATCTTTGAAACCCGAATGAAAAAGCCACATGCCTTGGAAACGAAAAGGTCACGGCCCAATAGGGATGTTTAAATTGTAAGACAACAACAGGGGATTATGGTTCGATCTCAAACGAGGTAAGCAAATACTAGAAAGTTGACTCCAATGTTCAAGAAAAGCCTCATTACAAAAAGCTCTATCTAGGTGGGACATAACAATTCAGCCACCCTTAAACCATGCTAGGTATGATGAGGACCTTGGATGTCTAAGTAAATCAAATTACAAAGAGTAACCCCAGCATGGAAGTCCTCACAAGATCGATGCTTGATGATACTTGTAGTCTCATGTGCCCCCATAACAGAATTATAATCTCCCAGAGCCAACCAAGGGCCATTCACATGCAAGAAAGATAAAGAATCCCATAAGTCTCGACGAACTAAATAATCGCAACTCGCATAAATAAAGCTAGCAAAAAGTAACTCACCATTAAAAGGAAACATGCAGAAACATGTTGAGAGTGAGATAGAATAACCTGAAAATTACACACCGTCGAATTGCAAAAAATCCAAAGTGAGGGAAGAGATTTGTCATTTTGAGCAACCAGGTTTAACCCAATAGACCTCCAAAAATAAGTAGGAATAGAATTAAATGCACACATTGGTTCAACTAAACAAAGGATGTCAGGATGATGACTCACACACAAATCCTTAAGAAATCAACGAATGCCAAGGTTTGAGACACACCTACAATTCCAAAAAAGGACTTTTATTAGGAAATTGTTGCCCGAGTAATGAGCTTGGAATACTGAGCTTGAACAAGAACAACTTTCTTTTTCTTCTTTGATTGAACTTCCTGCCAAGCCTCGTCTTTAGAAGCAAAAACTTTCAAAGGGGAAAGATCACCTGTATTCAAACTATCACTTTTTGACTCCGCTGAGGGATTAGATTGTTGTGCAAAGGTTGTTGAATGGGTCTCAACATGAACATCTATCCCTAGTTGAGAAGAAGAAGCATTATTCTGAGGCAGTGTGTTACCGAAATCAACATTAGCAACGTCATCTTCATCATTAGTAACATCTGCATTGCCAACATGGACATCCTCATTAACAATATGAACAAATTAACTTCAGCATTATCAACATCCTCTTCATCAGCCCATAACTTTTGTTTACCTCTCCTCTCTACCTCTTTCTTTAGAGCTGAAAAGGCATTTTTAATAAGAATTACTTCGTAATAGGGCGATAAACTCTCTTACGAGACCTCGAATGACCACGCTCTTTCATTTCCCCGTTAAAAGCAGCTATAGTAGATTTTCCATACCTACAAGCTGAGGCAACATGACCAATAGTTTTGCAAGTAGTACAAAAGTCAGGAAGACATTCATACTCTAATGGCATAAATAGACAATCTAAACCAACCTCTACCATTATAGAGTCTGATAAAGGCTGAGAAAGATCAATATCAATTAAAATGCGTGCAAAGTGACCAAAATCACCTTTAAGTGTTATTTCGTCAAACCGGATGGGAATACCAACACCTCATGCTAAATCAGAAAAGATTTGTCAATCACAATAGACCCAGGATAGCTCGTAAAACCTAATCCAAATTTGGGAGTTGGTCGTGTTTTGGGTAGCTGGGTTGAAATTTGGAAACCAAGGTTGGAGACGCCAAATTCCCAGCTTTAAATTTAAAGAGCCCATTGACCAAACTCTATTATTTTCCTCCTTCAAACTAAGAAGAATATAGAAGAAACCTTTACACAGAGAGATTAAACGCCAAGTGGAGAAGGCTTCCAAAAAGATTACAATTTAAATTTTAGGTCAACCAACTTCGTTGGTATATCACCTTTGGACAAAAAGACCCGTCCAATAAGAGAAAAATAACATAAATTCATTCTATTTTGTAAGACTTGTTCATCAACTTTCACCAAATATAATTGCCCTTAATACTTGGTTTAGATAATTCTGGAGCAACATATTCAAAGAAGAAGTAGAACCATTAACACCAATCTGACCTTGGGGAGTAAGACCACTTACCATGTTTGCAAAAGGACCTGCCGCCAAGGAATGACCTGATGTACGTTACAAGGAGGCAAAATATGTGCACCAGCTTGCAAAACACCTAGTCGAGAAAAGGGAGTCCTCTTATCATTCAAAGAATTGATTGGATCATAAGAGATAATGTCAAACCCAGCCTTCAAATGTAACCCAGAAACTGGAATTGCATCAGCAATACTCAAAACCTTATTCAGATCCTCTCCTAAACCCAATGCAGCCCCATCAACACTTGTTGGTTTAAGTGTAGCAACTCTAGACATATGAATATATCTGCCATCATCTCTGACAAAAAAAAGGAACCCCATGGAAATCTGTATGACCTGAAGTGGAGGTGTCATGTTTAATTTCCAAAGAACCACATGATCGCGACACTCATCTAACCACAAGCCCTGGATTTGCATTGGGAGTAGCAACATCACGTAAAGAAGTATCACCCAAAACCAAATCATTAAAAGATTTGACACCATCCCAAGAGAGCACTTGGCCAATTCGACCCCTAGCCCTAGGTTAGAGTCACGACCATGGGCAAATTTTGAAGCATCCAAGCCATCCTCGGAATCAAGAGAAGGAGTAAATTTCAAGCGATGATCATTAAAAGAATAACCTGAGTGTAGATATGCAAAGGTATAATGATCTAATGGAGTGGACATGTTTAAAGATTTGCAAGAATAACCAAGAAAAAATGTAAGATGGCCAAGAAACGGCCAAGAAAGTAGCCAAGAACTATCAAAATCACCAAGATTGATTAAGAGAAGTAAAATCACCATGATTGATCAAAATCATAGCAAGAAAACGTGAAACCCTAGCCGAAAATGGGCATAGCATGATTTCCCATCCTTCCCCCTTCTTTGGTCCCGTGACACATTCAAAGTGAATATAGTTGGGGCATACTCTCTGACCCAATATCTTATTTCTATTTTTTGCTATATCTCCGTTCTTCCTCTTACTTCTATATCACTTGTTTACAGAAACATGCACTTTAATTACATTTGAAAAGTCATTTCAACTAAGACTTCCATTTTCTTCATTCAAGTTTTAATTTTCTTTTTATTGATCTCCAGAGAGAAAAACAAAGTAAAAGAATAGCAAATCAGTTTTAATTAATAGGAAGGGATAAGAGCATACCTCATCTAGTTGATCTTTACTATGCTTGTCCACCATGTTTTGGTAAGAACACATTTACAACTTATAAAAATATATTTTACATGTATATATATATATAAGAGGTTGTACAATCAGGACTAATTACTTATTCATCCATTATCTTTAATACTCCCTATTTCATCTGCTCTGCAATAAGCACAGAGGATTTTGTTCAACATCACCAAGTTGTTTCTTACTTCAAACCCTTAATAGATTGATTTTTGCCTCTTCCAAAAGCCCACTTATGCTTTCTGCCAGTAGACTCATGATTTCAACATAAAGATGGTCTTAGACTTCTACTAAATGAGCTCTGAAAATATATGCAAAATTATATAATTTATTTTTGAAAGCAGATGTTGAATAAAGTGATCCTGTGTATAAAAAAATATAAAAAAAAATTGATAGTAGAGCTACTATATAAAGATTCTAGAATGTTACTAACACATTGTAGAAGGCGTAGTATTACAAACTCGTTTGGTACATGATTTTAAATGATTCTATTACAGGGTAAAACTTATGACACTCAAAAGCCCTGGGGGCTCCTTACATGTACTTCACGGAGTCCCATGCATCCAACTGTAGAAAACTTTGGTGTGTATCAACCATTAAATTTAACATTCTTACTTAAAAATTTCTCTCCAAATCTTCGCACCTTATTTAGAAATCCAAATAAAGATCCTAGTCATTAATAGGGTTTAGGGCATGACATCATATCGTTAGTTTGATAACGTAAAGCATTACGTACTTATGCTTTTTAGTCCACTGAGAATACAAAGATAATACATAATTTGATGTCTAAAAGAAGCTTGCTTTAAGGCTTTATTCTTTGCCTAGCTTAGCTAACACGTTTCTCATGCATCTCATGAAAAAATGGATTTAGCTTCAATGATATGTATAGTTAGCAAGTGCATTCAGCAATAACAGATTTAACCCCTAAGTAAAAAACACATAGTCGCAAGATAGCTAATAAAATGTGTACGTAGCTACATTTCCATTGAGTTATACCAGTAAAAATAAATAAATAAATAAAATGAGAAAAGATTACATTATATTTACAAAGGGAAAATATTGAACTGCCATATCATTGTAACGAAATATTTGAAAAGTAAAACTTGTAAACGATTTAAGTATCGAAGCCTTATTGAAAAGTAAATAGATCAATGGAACCAAAATTTTTATTTTAGCGATTCTATAATGGAATTGAATTTGAACGACATATATATACATATAGTACCTAGCCAGCAAGGTTTAGCCATCTCTTTTGCTTACATAATTCAATGTACTACGACTCCATTTGATATTCCATCTCAAACAATATGTTGTGCCATTTTCTCTTTGTTCAATATAGAATAAATAAAGTTTCAGTGGAAAAAGTATGCATTCCTACATTCCCATGCATTGGCTCCCTTTCTCCATTGTTGGGCGGCCCAGAAATGGACATTTTCCCGCACTTTCCTTGTCAGAACTTTTGTTCTACGCATGGTATGTGAGCATGATTCCTTTTTCCTCTATTTTGAGAACGAAGAATAGAGTATCAAATTGAGACATGAGCTATAAACATTTAGATTAGAATTTTAAAACGGAACATAAGGTCTTAATTCTGAGTATTATCACCATGGAAACTTTCAATATCACCATGGAGCTCGGGGGAGCTGGATGGCTTTGTCATTAACTTGAGGATATTCCGATCCTAAAGGGAGGAAATAGTTTTTGCAAGAAGTTTAGAGGAAGTTCATGTGTTGATAGTCAAGGTATGGGAGACTAGATGGGATAGCTTTATGCAGATCGGTAAGATACAAAATGGAATTTTCTAGAAGGTAGTTGTTCCTAGTGGAATTAAGAATGTTACTTAGAAGAATTTTCAAGAGAGGTTGGAGGTGAAGCTGAGTAGAAAAATCGACCATCACTGAGGAACTAAGAGCGAGGGACTCGGTCTTACCTCAAGGGATAGAGAACAACGAATAAGAAGGGATTCCAACTACCTAATCCATACCATTATAGGAGATCAACATGGATTTAGGAAAGACTAGAGGATGGTTATGGTTATCTATAAATGGGATCTTAACATCCAGTGGCACACAATTGGCATGAGTCTAAGTAGAAAACTTAGAAGACACGAATAGGTGGTCGAATTACATCCAGATAGAGTTGTATTGTGGTGCCATAACAAAGTGGAAAGGAAATTGCTATTAAGACAACAAGATAGTAGCTTGGAATCAAAGAGAACATTGGAAGGAAGTAAGGATCGCAGGAAGAAAACAGGCTTTCTTTAAATTGGTGGAATCAACACGCTGTAAAAGTTATAGGGAATAAGGTGGGAGGGATTAATAGAGACTGCTGATGAAACAAGAGATTTATCATTTCTTTCTTTTGTGAGGATTAAGGTGAGAGGACTTTCAGATAGCCTCATCCCCTTGCATATTGTCCTTCTTAATGGCCCAGATTCTGTGATGTTGGGTATCTTCACGTTAAATGACAACCTCGTGCCTTTGACAATGAGAGGGTATAGAGGTTTCAGCACCGAAGTCAATCAGAGAAGATGGTGGCAGCAATAAGACCTAAGGGAATCCAGAGATGCCGACGTGCATGGGACAACACAAGGTATGAGCAATTTGGCAAAGAATAAAAGTAATTTTGATAGCAACGCCCATGCCAGTAGCACTACAGAGGATGGGCTGATTTGCACTCGAATAATTTTGTTTACGAGGAATATGCTGAGGAGAATATGACAAATGGAGATTCAGAGAAGATGGCGACACCCATTAGTTGTTTCATTCCAGAAATAGTGAATTGCTTAAATGCAGAATATGTGAACTTCAACTGTCTAGGTTTTACTGAGACATCCAATAGATAAGAGATGAAGTGCTAAAAGATACGGGCGACAAGACATTAACTAGGCCTAGCTGTAATTGTTAGGCCCAATCTGTTAAGACTAAACAAGCTCATGGGTTGTCCTCCAGCTCACCAAACAAATAGAGAGGCCCTATTATTTTGGATATGGAGACTAGTATGGATAAGAAGATCAGAAGTAGGCCTAGCCCAAATAAGTTGAGGCCCATATTAAGCCACAATTTTTTGAATAAAGGTCCAGCAAAGATTCAGCCTAAAAAAAAAAGGCCTCTTTCACTAAAGGTGATATTCAAAGTCTAGAAAAGATTCAGCCCCAACAATTTGGCATACAACCCAACCCTCCTAGTGAAACGGGAAGCTCATCGTTAAAATGAAGATTCTATCATGGAACATTAGAGGGAGTGGGATGTTAGGAGTCTCAAGGTGGTGGACAGTCTTGTTGGGAAATTCATTGTTCCTGTTCAGGTGAATGTCCCAGGCAGCTCTTCTTGGTGGCTTACAGGAGTGTATGGGCCTAATAAGGCCTCGGGTAGACTTATTGGGGAGACCCACCTCCGATGAATTCTCGGTTTACTTGGTCGAATTTTTGTGAAACTCTTATATGCAATTGTCTGGACAGATTTTTTTTTCTTTAGAGAATGGGAAGGCTTGTTCAAATATATGGGACAAGAGGCAGTAGTTATGATCGTCTCTGAAACACAAAGGGTTTGAGAATTCGCTCTTGGAATGGTGGAATAATACTAGTGTTTCAGGGTGGGAGTGATATAGATTCATGCATAAGGTAAGGAGTATGAAAGGGCGCCTTAAGAAGTACAATGTTGACATCTTTGGTGACACAAGTGTGGAAAAAAGGTTAAAATTTAAGGGATCAAAAGGACTATGACAAAATGACCCATTGTCGCCATTTCTTTTTACTCTAGTGGTTAATGGCTTGTGTAGGCTGGTACGGCGGGCTAAAAGTAGAGGCTGCTAGCTGGGTTGGTGATAGAAAGATATAAAATTGAAGTTTCACATCTGCAATTTGCATATGACATCTGTTTTTCATCCAATCAAACGAAATCATGCTAAATAACCCGGTTAGTCCATTAGAGGTGTTCTACGTTACTTTTGGGTTGAAAATTAATATAGAGAAAAGTGTGATACTGGGTTTAAATATGGATGAAATTTTGATAAATTCTTTAGCACATTATGTTGGGTGCTTGGTGGGATATTGGCCTATTAAATACCTAGGTTTACCGTTCGGCAGAAATCCTTTAAGAGTCGATTTTCGGAACATGTTCTTGCCAAAGTCAGACAAGGATTGGATAGTTGGAAGAAAGCTTATATCTCTCAGGGTTAACTCTAGTGCAATCAATTATGTTTGCCCCTCTAACTTATTTCCTATCTCTATTTTGGGTTCCCTATTGGAGTAGCAGGTGAAATTGAAAGGAGAATGTGGGATATTTTCTGGGAAAGTAACAAAGAGTGGGAAGGAGAACACCTTGTCAGGTGGAGAGGGGTTTGCCAAGCTAAAGAGAATGGCGGCTTAGGGATTGGCAATATCATCAACTACAACAAGGCTCTGATCTCAAAGTGGTTATGGAGGTTTCTTCTGGAGTATCACTCCCTTTGGAACAGGGTCATTTGGAGTAAGTATGGCCTTAGTTTGAATGGGTAAGACACTCCAGCTACTCTGAGAACTACATTCAAAAGCCCCTGGAAATATTCTGTAAACATGTCCACTACAATGTGGGTAAGAGTTTGGCCGAACGTTTTCAATTGCTATACAGAATAACAGATTCTAAGAATGCGAGTGTTTTCTCTTTTAGAAACAGTCAGATCTTGGATATAGGCAGGCGTTTCTCCTACGAGTTACGCTTCATGAAAAACCTTCGTGATAGGGAAATGGAGCAAATTTCCAACCTCACCTCTATATTAGAGTCCTTTAATGGGTATGAGATAAATGGATGTGGAAGCTAGATAGTTCCAAAGTATTCTCCTCTAAATCCTTACAATCAAAGATTATTCAGAGTGTAGAAGTTGCTCCATTCCCGTCCTATTCCTTTATTTGGAAATCATGCTCACCAATGAAAGTGAAAGTCTTTTGTTAGTTACTGGCTCTAGTAAATTAAATACTCACAAGGTGCTTCAAAAGAGAAAACCCTTTATGATGGCCTTATTCCTGGGTGGTGTGTTCTATATGGGTAGAGCAACAAGCATCAGAATTACCTATTTTAAAACCTTCAAATTGCAAGAGTGTTCTTTTATATGTTGCTGAAATTAACAATAAAAAAGGGAGGAGGAAAAAGCTTTGGAATGTGACAAAGATACCTATCTTTTGGTCCTTGTGGAAGGAAAGGAATAATAGAATTTTCGACAACGTAAAAGGGGATCTAGACTCTATTTGGGAAAGGGTTAAATACTTTGTAGCATTGTGGGTGTACAACACTAGATGTCTTAAGGATTTATCTTTTTCAGATCCTTGCAGAAACTGGTTTAACTGGCTCTAGTTTCTTGCTCTATTTTTTTTTCTTTCAGATGATTTCTCAACATCTTGTTGTAATTCTATTCTAGCAATATATACATGGTTCACACCATATATACAAGTTTAAAAAAAAACAAGGTATGATCAATCACAAGACTATAACTGAAGTTCAAAGGTATGATCATTTTAAAACAATTTGATTACAAACCATAGTTGTTATTTCATTTCAAATATGTCAGGACAAATTCAAAACTCAACTTGATAATTGAATCTATATTCATCAGTCACTAATATAATTCAACGAAATAAAATGAGTGATAAAACCGATAATAAAGAGAGAATTTCACACACATAAATTAATACACAAACAATACCGAAAAAAAAAATGAAAGAAGAAGATCTTTACAAAGCTGAGCCAAAATTAGGGTAAACTTGTGTTATGCGGTTTAAAATCCTAAGGTCGCATAAGTTTTATATGCGACCTCCTCCAAGAAGGATATATGCGACCTCCTCCGTGATGCTTATATG
>JXTB01000217.1:0-25135 GCA_002914805.1 Parasponia andersonii | reverse complement strand
GATAAAGATGATGCGAGACGTCTTCGCATGAAGGCAGCTCGCTACATCATCCAGGATGAGCAACTTTATCGAAGGAGTTTCAGCTCGCCGTTATTATTATGCGTCAATGATCAGAAAGCACATTACATTATGAGGGAAATCCACGAAGGAATATGAGGAAATCATTCTGGGGGGCAGGCGCTCGCCAATAAGATTCTTCGACAGGGGTATTTTTGGCCAACAATGAAGAAGGATACATTGGAATTTGCTAGGAAGTGCGACAAATGTCAGCGATTTGCGACCATTCCTAGAAGACCACATGTTCCTTTAACTTCAATGACCAGTCCATGGCCATTCGCTGTGTGGGGAATTGATATCATCGGGATGCTTCCTTTAGCGCGAGGTGGTTTGAAGTATGCGGTGGTAGCAGTCGATTACTTTACGAAGTGGACGGAAGCCGAAGCCCTGAGTACCATCTCCGCAAAGAAAATGACAGATTTCGTTTATAAATCTATAATCTGTCGTTATGGTATACCACATACCATAATTTCGGATAATGGGAAGCAGTTCGACTGCGACGAGTTCCGGGATTTCTGCAATAACTTGGGTATCAAGAAAAGCTTCTCTGCTGTTGTTCATCCACAGGCCAACGGGCAGGTCGAAGCAATCAACAAGATCCTTAAGCAGAATATAAAGACAAAGCTGGAGGAGCATAAAGGAGCTTGGCCTGACATACTTCCAGAAGTGTTATGGGCTTATCGCACCACACAACGAACTACAACAGGAGAGAGTCCATTCTCCTTGGCTTATGGCTATGAAGCAATGATTCCTGTTGAAATTGGTGCGGGCTCCCTACGGCAGCCTATTTATGAGCAAAAACAGAATGATGTGTTGCTGAGAGTTGAACTCGATCTTTTAGAAGAACGGCGTGAACAATCTCAGCTTCGAATTGCATCATACCAACGGCGCACTGCTCGATATTACAATTCCAAAGTAAAAGGTAGACATTTTGAAGTTGGAGATCTCGTTCTTCGACGTGTCCTACCCAATAATAAAGAGCATGGCGCTGGTGTATTTGGTCCCTCTTGGGAAGGACCTTATGTCATCAATGATGTCATTCGACCTGGAACATATCATTTAGCTCGCATCGGTGGACAAAAGATCGAGCATGCCTGGAATGCTGAACAGCTTCGCCGTTATCACCAATGATTTTCGTCATTCGTAAATATCGTCATTCGTGGATCGTCAATCGTCAATCGTCATTCGTGGATCGTCATTCGTGGATCGTCATTCGGGATATCGTCATTCGTGTGTTCGTCATTCGTTTATAGTTTTATGGCAGTTCTCGGACACCATAAAACTCGGGGGGCAGTAGGATCAGATAGAGCTATCTCCTACTTGCTATCTCCTACTTGTTCTCTAAGGGACTATGCAAACGTCCATTTAGAGGAGACAGGGTTTTAGATCGTCGACGTATCTAAGCCTCAGATCACTTCATCGACGTATCTGAATCTCCTTAAAATCCTAGGATTTTATCCTCGCTTCATGCCTCAGCATGTCGTATTTACGCAATTTCCCTCCTCGAACAAAAAAGTAACTAAGCATAACGTTCATTGTTCGAAGTGATATATTGCTATCATCTATTTTGACATGGAACTTTTGAAATCCGGTTAGAGTTTGTATCACTCGTATTAATCGATTTCTTAAGCGACCTAACCCATCCTAACGCTTAAAATTCGTTTTAAGTTAGTCGGATTTAAATCGCTAAAAGCGTACTGATCGATCACTTGTGGTCGACTACTTGGTTATCTTTACTATCGTTTCTCATCGCTATTTTGCAGGATCATAAAAAATAATAGAGTACAGGAGCATATGGAAGGATAAATTTTATTGAACAAAGTTATTAATACAAAAGGGACGAAGCCCGCATTGTCTACATAAAAAAAAAAAAAGACTTCACTCGGAAGGGCTCGCACCACCCTCATCGCCTGTTTTGCCCGTATCCTCCTTCCAGCTCTCCACAAGCTCGACCACGTCCTCGCCAAGGATGGAGAAGTCAAAGTCCGGATGCTCGCAGAATATATTGTAGATGATGGTCGACGAGGCGATGTCACTAGCCTTTTCTTCAAGATCTTTGACCTCGGTCGTTTTGAACTCTTCAATGGCATTGTGAACCGCCTCGTTGGTCGCTTCTCTCATATGGTCCAGATACTCGGAAACGACCTTCTCGAGCTCTTTGACTCTCTCCTCGGAGTTTTCCTTGGCGAGCCTCTCTTTGCTCAGGTCCTCGAGCATCTGCTACTTTTCTGCAAGGAAGTTCGCCTTTTCTTCCTCCCAAGCCTTCTCCGAGTTCTCGAATGCTTGAGTTATTTCATCGAGCTTCTCAGCTTTCTCTAAGCCTTCGAGAATCGGATCATGCATCAGGACGGCAGCAGCAGCAGTCTAAAAAAAAAAAATGATAAGTTAGTGTCATGGAAATCTCCAAGTCAACAGGTTAGAATTCGGAAGCTTACATTAGCCAGCATCCTCATCGCTGATCCGAAAGCGACCTTGGCGGAACGTCGCTTCATTCGCTCCCAGCCTTCTTCGGATGTAAAACGATCGATGAAGGCTGCGCTCATACCAACTTTCTCCGGTAGCTGGTCGAGAAGTGCGAACAGTTCATCGCCTTTATCCGCTGGGATCGGTTCTGAGGTAGCAGCTTCAGTAGGAGGTATTGAAGTGCTTGCTGGCTGAGGCGGCGGAGGAGGCGAGCTCGCGGGGACGTCCTCGAAGATGACTTTTCTCTTTTTCGAGCAGTCGACCTTCTCCTTCCCTTTTGACGGCGGCATACTCTCGGGTGTTTTGGTCTTTGCCATTGACCCGAGAGTAGATGGAGGAGCTCGCAGACCACTTCCAATGACCATCTCTGCACAACAGACTGTTAATAAGCGAGGAAATAAAATATAAAAGGTTAGAGTAAACGTGCGATTACCTTCTTCCTGGGGAGTTGGTCGAGAGGCTGGTGGTGATTCGGTCTCTGGTGACGAGGGCTTTGAGCGAGGTGGTGTGGTCGGCGCCTTCCTCTTTCTTATTCTAGAAGATGAGGCACCCACGTCAGACTTCTTGGGATTCCTCTTCGAGCTAGCTGGTCTGGAGGAAACAACCGGTGGGTCTGGGAATGCAGCGCCCTTTGGAATCAAGCCACAGGCGACCAGGTTCTTTGTTGTGCCTAGAACCTTCCAGTTAAATTCTTCAACTGGAAGCTCGTTGATTGCATAAACTCTTGCGAGCTGGTCACTCGAAAGTCCTGGTCGATCCCTGTTATCTGCGATGACACCAAAAATGCGATCAGTGCAAAAAGAACAGATAAACAAACAAGACAGCAAGTTAGAAGATTACCTACCGGGGTTTTGGAAGAAACCATTGGCAGCATATTCAAAATGGAAAAATGGATTTTTCCATTTTCCCATATTGTTGCGAACCCCGTAGATCGTTTTAATGGCTTGATTCGACCACTTGCTCGCATAGAAGAAGCCGAAGTCCGATGGGTTTGACTTCACTTGGTAGAACCAAGCGAATTCCTCGGGTGAAGGAGTTTCTAAGCCTAATTTATGGTATAAAATGTACAAGCCTACAATATACCTATAAGTATTGGGAGTTAATTGAAAGGGGACGACCCCATGGTAATCTATAACTGACTGTATATACGGATGGAGAGGCAGGTGCACGCCACATTTGAGAACCGCCTCAGAAAAGGAAGCAAGTCCGCGAGGTGGTGTATGGGGGCGGTTGAACTCCATTGGAAGGCGCATAGGGATAGTGATCTTGTAGCTGCTCGCAATTTTTCTAAGTTTGTTCGAGGTGCAGCTCGTTCGGACGTTTACACAAGACCAGTTTCCCTCTACATATGGGTAGCCGGAAGAAAATGCCGGAGCATCCCTAACATGTTTAGGCCACTGATCTTGGGGAAGATCACCTATTCGGGGACTACTCTGTCTTACCCCGGTTATTTCTATCTCAGGTTCAGACGCGGGGTAATCCTCAAGGTTAATGGTGCTAACGCTTGAGCCGGATTCCCCGGAAAAAGCATTTCCTTCCCTAAAAAGTTCTTCACTACTAGACATCTGAAAAGAAATATGCAGGGGTTCAGATATTAAGGATTTATCCTAAGGTTACATACGTTTATCTACAAAGTTCATCAGAAGTATTCGAGCAGTTCATCAGAAATGCTCGAGCAGTTCGTCAGAAGAGTTCAAGCATTTCGTCAGAAGTATTCGAGCAGTTCATCAGTAGATGAACCGTCAGTTCAGAAGGAGTAAATTAGGGTATCAGACCCTAGGGATTCTCTTCGCAGGACCATTTCCAGCAAATCTACTTTACAGACTAAAGAAAAAGAAAGGAATAAAATTCTTATTTCACTTTGGTGAAATAAGTTTTTCCAGATTGTTGTTTCCAATAATGATATAAATAAGGAAGAATACTAACCTTTCTTCAAGAGATTGGGTAGGGTTGATTCGAAACGGTGATGAAGGAACAGCTGCGATTGGAGCGATCTGGGAGAACGGCATTAGGGTTCTTGATTTTTCTGAGTTCTGCAGTTCTGAGTAAAATGGGAGAGGAATGATTTTTGATGTTTATTTAACCTAACCACTGTTAGATCGCAGCCGTAGATCAGATGGTTCAAATTTTGAATCTGAAGGCCAAGGATCGCGCGAGATTTAAATATATCCGAAAAGTCAGGATAATTTGAAATTTGAAAAGATTTGGTGACGGTTTGGTGTCAATCAGGCTTCCTCGAATTTCGTTTCTGGCTACACGTGTTCCGTTCTGACAAAGAGGAGGATACGCGTGATCTTGAAAGAGGAGATTTGGAATCTGACGGATCTTCAATTAACTCAAATCACAGGTTTTATGACATCATCGGGTCGCACGGTAATTAGAAGCTCCATTTCGTCCTAAAGAACTAATGGAGCTGGGGGGCAATTGTTATGCAGTCTAAAATCCTAAGGTCGCATAAGTTTTATATGCGACCTCCTCCAAGAAGGATATATGCGACCTCCTCCGTGATGCTTATATGCGACCTCCTCCAAGAAGGATATATGCGACCTCCTCCGTGATGCTTATATGCGACCTCTTCTGCAGGTTTTTGTGCGACCTTCTCCGTCCAGTTTTCCTTAACAAACAGGAAACCTATAGGAAAAGGGAAACACGAAAATACTATAAAGGAAACCTACAAGAAGAGGGAAATAGGTAAATGCTGTAGAAGAAACCTACAAGGAAAGGGAAACTGAAGATTCCTATTTGCGATTAACTAAGTTATCCTTTTCGAGTAGTTATCCGATTATATTGTTTATAATTAACTAGTTATCCGTTTACTTAATTGAATAATTACCCAATTGTATAGTTACCCGTTTATTCAATTAGGATCCTAGAGACATAAGGAACCTAGGGGGATAAGGTCACTACAATCTATATAAAGGGGGGCTCTATGTTCCGAAGAGATCATCACAAATTCTGGGCAGAAACAAGTCACAGAGAGTAGAAGTCAGAGCAAATACACGCTTAGGGTATTCCAAATTTTGGGTAGTCTAAGTCTTGAGCATTCTTCAATAGCTTTCGAGTATTGTACCCTTGAATATTCATCAATATAGTGAGAAAACAGTGGACGTAGGCTCATCTTTTTCGGGGCCGAACCACTATAAATCCCTCTCTCCTTATTTGCTTTGATTATTTATCTCAATTTACACAAGCCACATCTCTTAATTATTCATAAATTTATTGATGATAAAACCTCCATCAACAAGTAGCATGGCTTTTTTGTTTTTTTTTTTTTTGAATAAATGGATAATAAGTTGTTTTATTTTTCACCATGAACTTGGAAAAAAGAGTAGAACTATTACTGCTCAATTTAGTTGTCTCCCTAATAATATAAAGGACTATAGAATGTTAGAAACGCATTATAATTTATTTATTTTCCAATAGAAAAATTTCCCCTAATTTATTTAACTTGACTTGTTGAAGGGTGTAATATTATGAATAAATAATAAATAAATGGAACGATATGCGAATATTTATAAAGATGTCATGATATCTATGATATAAAAAATGCAATGTGAATGTGTGCATGTTATTTCTATCTCTGTACCATTATTTTTTGGCACGCTATTTATATATTATGTACACATATTTTTTTTTTCCTTCTTTTGTGGTTGGTAGGAGCTTAAGTTTAGTTTATTGTTGTTTGTTGTAGTAATGTTATATAGTGCCAAACGCGGTTAATATGTTAGTAAGTGATACTAAGAGATAATAATTTATAGGCTGGTTTCAACAGGTCCCACCTAAAATGTATATAATCACTTAGGAACAAATTAATACGTTAAATGTTGTGGTGCTCCTATTTATATTAGTTTATTTTTTAGGGGATAACATAGGGTGCTCTTTTTAAATGCACTCAATTTTCAAGAAAAATTAAGGACCATTTTAGTAAATGATCATTAGGATTGAGGTTCATATTCTGAACCTATAACCTAACTGAAGAATAATAAGTGTGATGAAAGTAGATGGTCTAACTCCTCGTTATTTTTATATTTAGTGCAGTTCAATGCGGATGATCACTTCTTGTTATTTAGTAATGGTATTCTTAGCGTAATAACTTATTAGGTTTTTATCAATAAAAAAAAGGTTATAATGTAATTTTCTTTTAAATGTTTTGTCTATAGGTTTTTATTTTTTGTGAGTTTTGTTTCTTTTTAAGGGAAAGGGCTATCCAATGTTACAGATTCTAACTTAGCAGCCTAAAGAAAAATATGAGGGCTATCCACGGTTACAAATTCTAATTTAACAGCCTAAAGAAAAATATGAAAAAAGAAAAATACAAATTTATTAGTCGTATAAAATCAATACGTTTGTATGCACACTATAATTTGTTATTTGAATAATGATTAGGAGACCAAAATCTTACAAAAATGATGTGATATGATATTTATTTTAATAAATATCTTATTTTATAATAGGATCATATTATTTAAAATTTAAAATTTAGTTGTTGGAAACGAATGTCACCTTATAATGTAAATTTTTGGCAACATTAATCATTTTCTTTTAAATGCGAACATGATAGAACCATGTTTTATTGTTGTTTTCGTTACTTATTTATTTATTTTTCGGAGAAGTGATTTGAAAGCAGTATAATCCAATTTGCATAGTTTTTGTCCTGTTGATGTTTTTTTTGTGAGTACTTGTACTATTTATATTAATCTCTCTCTCCTGGATCTTAACTACCAAATGAAAGATTTATCATTTTTATATTTTGTATTTTAAAATTTTGTTTAAATTATATTTTATATTCTAATTATTATTAATACTGATTTTTAGATTTAAAATATGTTACAAATTTATATTTTAAACTAATTTAAAGTAATTTATTTACTAAGATATTATTTAAAAAAATTAAAAATAAACTATATAAAAATTGATCCGAGAATAAATTTATTAAATGATCTTTATAAAATAATAGTTATAAATTAATTTCAGGATATGAATTTGTAACAAATTTTAAATCTAATAGTAAATATTGATAATAACTAAAAAAAAAAAATATA
Source organism: Parasponia andersonii (assembly GCA_002914805.1). NCBI lineage: Eukaryota > Viridiplantae > Streptophyta > Magnoliopsida > Rosales > Cannabaceae > Trema > Trema andersonii. The sequence goes on along the minus strand of JXTB01000217.1, from coordinate 17,573 downwards.
AATCTAACAAAATATCAAAATACATGACACAAAAATAATACTATCCTTCTTTTATTTATGCAAAACAAAAAAAAATTTTCTTCAAAACAAGTTATCAAGCCCTTTGACATTATAATCTACCTTCTACGACACTGCTAGTACGTAATGATTTCATATTCCGATACCATTTTATCACTATCATTGACTTTCTATTATAATTATAATTGCAAATTTTTTTGTAATGTGATTAATGTTTATTCGTTGTAACTATGATACATCAACTCCTTTCTCCAATCATCAAAAGTTACCATCCATTCAAATTCTATACATGTTCCAAACTTCCAATAATTTGAGTCCCAAAACCTTATGAAACAAACCAAATTATTTTAGAGTAAGAAAATTTCCAAATAAAAAAAGCTCTAATCATATTATAACTAAGCATCATAATGTATTATTATTATTATTATATTTTTTTTTTTTCCTATAGTTGGAAAGTTGGAATAGTTGACTGAGTGGGTCTCCTCCTAGTGTTTGTTCATATTGATCTAGATGAGGTGGCGCAAATATGAGTGCTCTTCCGTTGTCACTGCAGAGAGTGTCACAGGATGTAAGCTAACACTCTAAGCAGAAGCACTACTAGACTCTAAAAATGTCCAAAAAAACCTAGAGAGAGAAACACATAAGAGAGAGAGAGAGATTATAATATGACTCAGAGAAAAGCAGTTTTGGGGATTTGGTAACGTCGATTCAGGTCCCTTGAGGGAGCAAAAACAGCAATAACAACAACAGCAAAGACAGCAACAACAAGAAAACCTGGAAAAAAAAGAAAAAGAGAGAAGCATTACTATTGTGTTGGGTTAGCTTCAGTAATGGCGGTTTCGGGGTTTAAGCTTTGAGAAGAGAAAACAAAGGAGAAGAGTGGTTTTGTAACTGATGCAGTGAAGACTGACCCAGATAGCAGAACTGTACAAAGCCATTAAAAATCACAGTCGTTACACAGAGAGAGAGAGAGAGAGAGAGAGAGAGAGAAGAAAGAAAAATTGTACGACCTCTGATAATTATGAGTGCTTTGCATAACCGTCCTGTCTGTTTAGCTCCTTTTATTTATTAGTTTATTTATTTGTCCTTTTTCCTCTCCCTCTTCTGGGTCTTCCTTGTTCTCTCTAATGGGGTAGCCTGTGATGTGTTATAGTTCGTGAAGAGACGGTTCGTTGTTCATTTTTATTTTTTCTTAATTTGCTCTGGTACGACACGTCGTTTTTGAGGGGTGCCGGGGCTTTGAATGGCTCATCTTGAAGGTGGTTCGTCGATTTCTTGTACAGAAACAGGTGGGTTTATTTGTTTCTGGGTTTTGATCAGCTCCATTGATGAAAAGGAGTAGCAGAGCCTTGTCGGAAATGGAATCGAAATGTCAAAGTTTTTTGCATTTTTTTTTGTGTTTTTAAGTACAGAGAGAACAGAGGATAATTATCAAATTTTGGTCTCCTTATTGGCTCTTGAGCTGACTTTGTTTGAAGGTCTAATCTCTCTAGTTGCGGATTTCGATTTTTCAGCTCACAATTTAGTATATTTATATCTATATATATATTATATGTACATATAATTTTTTTTCCTCCTCGTGTTTTGAGCTTGTTTCTTTTTTCTCGACTAGGAAACACTTATTTGTTTTTTTAAAAAAACTTTCCTTCTGTTCTCATACGTTTGTGTTAAATAGGTTGGAGAAGCAGTGGTCTGTCTAAGGAGCTATGGAAGGCCTGTGCCGGACCGCTGGTGGAGGTTCCTCGGCCAGGAGAGAGAGTTTACTATTTTCCTCAGGGTCATATGGAACAAGTAAGCTAAAATCATAGATCAAGGTGTTGTTCTTGTTGTTGGGTTTTGCTTTATTTATTTATTTTTTGAGGTTAAAACTTCTGGGTTTTGTAGTTGGAAGCATCCACAAATCAGGAACTGAATCATCAAATCCCTCTTTTTAATCTTCCCTCCAAGATCCTTTGTCAAGTGGTTCATATTGAACATCTGGTATTCTATTTATGATTCTAGTTTCTACACAGACACAGACACACAGACACACACACACACACACACACACGCACACATATATATATTTATGTCCTTGGTTTGTATTTTGATATGGTAAATTGTTTTGTTTTTAACTCTGAATTATTAGGCAGAACAAGAAACAGATGAAGTTTATGCTCAAATCACTTTGGTGCCAGAAGCAGATGTGAGAATATTTTTCTCTCTCAACATGTTATATTTGGTTGCTGATAGAAATAGTGAAAAAGAAATGAGGTCAAAGAAGCAATATCTCTCTTTCTGTTGTTTTTCCTTGGTAGATTTTGATTTTGGTTGGCTATTTTTATTGTACTTTTACAGCAAAGTGAACCAACAAGTCCTGATCCATGTCCATCTGAGCCTCCACGGCCAACTGTTCATTCATTTTGCAAGATTTTGACGGCTTCTGATACAAGTACTCATGGAGGCTTCTCAGTTCTTAGAAAACACGCCACTGAATGCTTGCCACCTTTGGTAATAAACTGCTGCTAGATACTTGTTTCTTGCATGAACATAGAGCAGTTTGATCCTAATTATTTGTGTGAACATTGTTTAATATTGTTAGGACATGACTCAAGCAACCCCAACTCAAGAGTTGGCTGCTAAAGATCTTCATGGCTACGAGTGGAAATTCAAACATATATTCAGAGGTAATGAAATTATCAATTATCTGCGTTGATGCTGTATGTCCCATTGTACCTGGGTGCTAAGTTTAACAAATAACTTGACGAACAGTTATTAGTAGGCATGTTAGAATGCTTATGAGTGATTCTGTAACTTGTTCTGTTTTCCACTTACATTAATTAGGCCAACCGCGAAGGCATTTGCTTACCACGGGATGGAGTACGTTTGTCACTTCCAAGAGACTGGTCGCTGGGGATGCCTTCGTGTTTTTGAGGTATATTGACTTTAATATCTGTGTGCATTTTTGTTTTTTTTTTTTTTTTTTTTTGAGGGAGTTCGTGTTGGTTGCTTAGTTTTTGTTATTTAACCCTTGTTTGAAGGGGTGATAATGGAGAACTACGAGTTGGTGTCCGGCGTCTCGCTCGTCAACAGAGTCTCATGCCTTCATCTGTGATATCCAGCCATAGCATGCATCTTGGTGTGCTTGCAACTGCTTCTCATGCTGTTACTACCCGAACTCTCTTTGTTGTTTACTATAAGCCAAGGTTTGGTAGCTGTCTTTTCTTCAGATATAGCTGTCTCTTGCTGAACATTTCATTTACTAAAGCTATTAACTTGTTTAAGTTTCCAGGACTAGCCAATTCATTATTGGCTTAAACAAGTATCTAGAGGCTACGAACAATAAATTTTCTGTTGGGATGCGCTTTAAGATGAGGTTTGAAGGAGAAGACGCTCCCGAGAGAAGGTATCCGAAGTTATATTTGGGTTATTGTTGTTAATTTTTTTTCTACTTGATTGTGAATTCCTACATATTTTTATAGGTTCATGGGCACTATAGTTGGGGTTGGAGATGTTTCTTCGGAATGGACAGATTCAAATTGGCGGTCTTTGAAGGTTAAAAATATTATATTGAACGAAGATTTGGTGATTATATATACTGATCTCCTTTGATACTGATTTTCTTTTATATTCCCTTTTAGGTACAATGGGATGAACACGCAACCATTCAGAGGCCAGAGAAGGTTTCTCCCTGGGAGATAGAGCCTTTTGTTGCTTCTTCATCTTTAAATCTAACTCAACCGGTGGCAAAGAGCAAGAGGCCCCGACCTGTTGACATTCCTCAATCTGGTATGAAACACTATAGTAATTTTCTTTTCTATAATTGTTTCCATCTTCTTTTCTTAAATTGTATTCCTCGATTGGATTGTAGAAATTACTACCAATTCAGCTGCTTCAGCTTTCTGGTTTCAAGGATCAACACAGTCCGTGGAATTGACACAGTTAGGTAGTACTACCGAAGTCCAAGGCTCTGATAGCCAGATTGCATGGCCTTTAAAGCAGAAAGATATGAGTAATGGAAATTATTATGGCTCAATGGTCCGCTCTGAAGGTGTTTGGTCTTCTCCGCATGTGGATATATCTTTAAACCTTTTCCCGGACTCCACAGGGGACAACAAAGCTGTTTCTGCAAGGTCCGTTCTGTCCAGTTATACCTCTCCCGTTTCATCGAGGCCAAATAATTCAGTGGAGAAAGGGACAAAGTCTGAGGCTTCTGTATGTTGTAGACTGTTTGGCATTAATTTGACTAGCCATTCCACTACTCCTTCTCATCCTGAGAGAGAGCCTGCATGCTCGGTTGTGGCATCCTGTAGTGACAAAGGATCTACTCCAGCTGCTGCACCAGAAGCTGATAAGGCTCAACAAGAGTTATCAAAGCTCTCAACGGATCAGAAAATTATCTCGGAGGTATTGCAAAAGGACACACAAAGCAAACAGGGCTCTACGCTCCCGTCAAGATCTCGTACTAAGGTAAAAGCTTCTTTTGGCTGGTTCTGTTGAGATTGCAACACCATTTCAAAGGTGTCTTTTCTTGTTAACAACGCATTTTTTTTTTCCTGTTGAGAAGGTGCAAATGCAAGGGGTTGCTGTCGGTCGTGCTGTGGATTTGACGATGTTGAGTGGTTACAATGATCTTATTGATGAGCTGGAGAGAATGTTTGAAATCAAAGGAGAGCTTCATCCTCCAAGCAAATGGGCAGTTGTTTTTACTGATGATGAAAATGACATGATGCTTGTGGGCGACGATTTATGGATGTGAGTAACTTGAAACTTCAGTTCCTGCACCACTTTTGTATTCCAGTATTTTCAAACTCAGCATTGAAAATAACCCTCTTAACATTTTCAAATTGCAGAGAGTTCTGTAAGATGGTGAAAAAGATGTTCATATATTCAATTGACGAAGTGAAGAAGATGAGTAACTTTAAGCTTCGTGCATCGTCGTTGGAGTGCGAAGGCACTGATGTAAGCTTGGACTCAGAGCATAGAGCCGAAATTTGATAAATTTAAGTCAGTCCTAATTAATGTTAATTTGGTTTTGATTAGTCTTTTTGTCTTTTTTCTTTCGCCTTTTCGGAGCTTCCACAAGGCAAAGATGGTTGAAGCGGTGGGGTTTTAGTAGGATGGTTAGCTTTTAACTCCTCTGTTGGAAAGTAGAGCAACTACTTGAAAATCCGGGTTATGTGAATACCCTTGTGTGGAATGTCTTGTTTACATAAAGCAGTCTGTAAAATAGATATCATGTTTGCATTTATGATGTTTGATCACTCTTTCTTTTGCTTCCTCAATTTAATTCAACTTGTTTATTTGAAATCTGGTCAAAGGAATGAGTTGAAACTAAGTATTATTTTGTTTGTATTCAATAACTTTTTTGAGGCTTAAATGTGGAAAGCCAAAAAAGCTTATTATGAATAGGAAAGGGAAAGAAACTACATGGGAATTGGGATGTGACATGGCTGCTACTTGAAGGGAAAGAAATTTGTATCTTTTGCTTGTTTAAAATAAGGAGGCAAGAGTTGTTTTGGTCAAAAATATTAAAATAAAAAACACATATTGAGTGAATATTACTTCACGTGAAGTTCCAAAGGGAAAAGGAAAAAGAGAGAGTTATAGAAAGTGTAGTAATAGCAATCGATTTGAAAATGACGTAGAAGATATTGTCTGTGAATTTGTCTAACGACTTGGAGTTTTCGGCTTCCAACGACCTCTTTTATATCTATTTTATTTTTTTAAAAGAACAAGGAAAAATCAATATTAAGTTTATTTAATTTTGCCAGTCAAAAAAAGTGTGCTGATTCTGTTAAAAAAGATGGAAAGGTTACCCACCTGGGGAAAGTGACATGAAAAAGCCGTCAGAAAATGAAGAGTGAAAATCATAGTAAACTTTGTTAACGTATTCGGAAAGCAAGAACTTATTTATCTATCCCAAAAATTAAAAAAAAGCTTACAAAGGTCCTTTCTTAGTGCTTTCTAAGCGATTTCATAGTGATTTCCGTGCAGTCTTTGTTTGAATTTGTTATGGTTATATACATATACATATACATATATATATATATATATATTTTATCAGACGAATAATATTAAGATTCTATCTATTATTCTAGTTTTTTTAATATAAACATATATATGGCATATCTCCATTCAATTCGAATATTATTATTAAGTGTATTTGTAGTAAATTCTGGTGCACAATTAAATAATAACTCATGCCATATGATGGACCCTTCTATTTTAGTTTACGCTACTTTGTTGTTGTTGTTGTCGTTTTTTTTTTTTTTTTTTTTTCCCAAATGAAACGTACGTCAGACGTATTATTTATATGACTAGCCATGAGAGTACAATGAAAACGGGTATTGGAAATCTGATAAAAAAAAATTGGACAACCGAAAAAGAAAAGTAATAAAGTGTAGTTAATTTTTTGTTATTGGTCTAATGTTTTCTGCCACGAACAAATTCTCAGCATTTTCTAACTATCTAACATTCGTTACGCGAGACATGACAACTCAAAAAAAGAAGATACCAAAAAATTGAACGTGTTACCAAGAAAAAGACATACATGTGTTCCAAGGGAAGATAGAAGAAGACTTACCGATATCTTGTTTGGGCCTGACATCAGTAGTGAGAGCTCACAATCCTAATGAGGGATTTCAGCAGCAGCTTCACAAAATGTCAAAAGGACAACCGGGAGAGGTTGTGAGAGAATGAGGGAAAAGGGTTAAAATGTAACTTTATCAATTAAAACTGCTATAAAACTAAACAACAGCAAAAACTGCCCAAAGTAAAAGCTCAAGTCCAATAAGTGGCTCCCACGCTAATTTCCTCGTATTACACAGCTGAATACCTTTTTTATTTTTTTTTAAATAAATATATATATATGACACTAATCTAATAGATTTTTTTTTTGTATTTTTTAAAATATCTGTATGTATTTTTTTGGCTAATTAAAATTCATTATGCATGTGTTTTCACGATAAAAAAAATAAAGATAAAAAATATTAAATAATATACACATTTTTCTAACTAATCATATTATTATAATTATTAGATAATTAAAAAAATATCTATTGAATTGGGAATAATATATATATATATATACATATATTATTTGAGGTTAACATTAATTTTTTATACTTTGACAATTAATATTTTCAGCGTATAAACTTCTTCTTTGAAATTGATCGACAAATAACGAACAAAACATATTTCTTTGGAAAATGAAAAGTGGTGTAAATTAGAGCTAAAAAAATAATTGTAATGAATAATTAATTAGTTATTATAAGTGGTAGTGGTCCATTTTTTTTTTAAATTTCCTCAACCGCCATTATTTTTTTCTTCGTGTGGGTCTATTCATTTGTCTACTTTTCTTACGCCTCTTTTTTGTAAATTTTTTTTATTACTAAGATAACCTTCAATGAAATTACTTTTTAGTACATAAATTATATTTTTAACAGCTTAGTTTTCACAGTCTCTCTAAATACTTTTTTGTTTAAAAAAAACTCTTCCCTACCCTTTAGTAAACCACATCATTTATCTTGAACTCTAATTCTTTTGTAGATGACACTAATGATTACAACCTAATTGACTTTATTTGAATTGTTGTATAAGAGTCAATGGATTAAATTCATCCAATTGCAAGGCATTATTTTTTTAAAAAAAAAAAAAAAACAAATCTGCCATGTTCGATTCGAGCAGACCATTTTTTTTTTTTGAATAATGTACCATATGCTATAGAGTGTACAAATCTCAAAGGATTATATATGATAATAATGAGTACTTTCCCTTCTCTCCGAAAAGATGTAAGCAAAAAGAGAAAAGAAAAAAAAAATTATTAACACCCAGTAAAAACATAATGGAAGAGGATATATCTTCTTAAGCTTATGGATCTCAAAAGACGTATTTATTTATCTTATCAATTTATTATATATAAAAATTATTTTCGAATTTATAGAATAGGATTCGAATTCTATACTAAATGCATTCAAAAAAATTATATTCATAATATAATAATAATAATAATAATGAGCTTTTTTCCATTCTCTCATAAACGGTGTAATGTTGGCACCCAATAGAAACCTAATGAAAAAGAAGAAAAGAAATAAAGAAAGAAAGAATAGGAATGGATAAAGAAGGAGAAAGAGGAACAAAGAGTGGAGTAGAAAGAGAATATACAAATTTAAGGGATATTCTAAGAAAAATTAGAGATATAAAAGGTATTAATTAAAATTTATATTTTAATTAAGGAGATTATATTAACACCTGACAATTATAAAGGCACCATCTATTAACACCTGACAATTATAAAGGCACCATCTTTATTAAGAAAAAGACTATATAGGGACATACTAAAAATTTCCATAGATAATAAATAATAAATAATTAATGAAAAACTAATGTATTATGCACCCATTTATAAACGTTGCAACATTATCTCTTAGATTACTCTTTCAAAACTCAACCCGTCACGAAATCAACCAGCTGCAAAAGCCAACAAATTAACTCTTCCATACTTTTATAAGCGTCGTATTTTCAATTTTTTTTTATTGAAATATTGCTATCAAGCTAATAAATATCCTCGCCCCTTCGGTCGTTTGCCCTCAGTATGCATTAGGTACTTCTAAAATCAAAATAACATTTTTTTTTTTCAGTTTTCCTTTTCTGCAAGTATATTATCTATTGTTATGAACAAAATTCTGTCACCAATTTTTATTGCTATAGGTTTTAGTTAAATTAGAAACTCATTATCATAATCTCTAGTATTTAGTATTTTCTTCTTTCTAATCTTGTTTCTGTTATGTTGTTGTAAAATATTACTCTAATTTTGTGTGTCTTTCTTGTGAATTCTAGAATTTTTGACTTCAAAATAAAAATTCTAGAATTTTTCAACGAATTTCGAAAGAGGAATAAGAGGAATGATTAAAAGAACTTCAATCCAAGAACTCTGCCCTTAAAAAAAAAAAAGAGAGAAAAAAGGACGAGAGTAGAGGGAGATGAGAGAGATAAACGGGATCTATAGAGGGGTATTTTTGCCATATAACTTGTTAGTCTTTATTTTTGTTTTTGTTTTTATTTTTTATTTCCTTTTTCTTAATTAATTTCTTTAAGTCAAATTACTCTAATACTCTTAAAAATGGGTGCCTATATAACACGTCGGGTATGTACTTTTTTAATTAATGGTGTGGTTTTAGAAATAATGTGAGGAGAATAGACAAAGGGTGATAATGGAACCAAATATATATATATTTTACATGTAAGCATGTGAGCAGCTTTTATTTGTGAAATGTTCTTCTTGATCTTTTTCTAGAGTTTTGATCAATAATATTTTTGGAATAAAATTGCTATTTTTTCGATAAATTTAAATCAACTACTAAATCAGAAGTACTTCCTAGATTTAAAAAAAAAACCTTGCTATTTATGTACACATCCTGTGAAAATGAAAATTTGTGAACAAAAAAAAAATCCATAAGCTTTATAATAGAATCCCAAGTTGTTTTTGAATCACTAATTAGATATAATGTTCCATGTTTTGAGTTTTCTCAATATTAACCTTTCTTTTAAATCCTATGCGGTCATTGTTTTCTACTCTATGATATACCATATTCAGGTTAATTTCTGATCTTGTCACAGAATATTCATATATATATATATATACCTTGTAATTATTCTCTCTCCCTATGAATGAAAAATAACACATTCATTATATTTTAGATGGTATTAGAGCCAAAATCTGAATCTTTGGTCAAAATCTAAGTCTGGAAAAAAATTGCATTTGAATCCATTATACCTATTAAATTTTATCAAATGTGAATCTATTACACCGAAAAATCATCCATGCTAAGCAGCCGCCGTCCGCGACCATGCCAACCTGAATGCCTGCTGCCAACTGACCGAATGAATTTCACCAACCGTGCACCACAGCTCCTCGTCGCCTTACACCACAGCTCAATTCACGACCATCGCCCTGCATCACAACCCAAATCCGTGCAACAGCTCCATACAACACGATTCCGATTGCTTGGTTTGTCGCCAACCACTGCAAGATAGAATGACTTGTCGAGACCACCGCAAGCTTGCCCGAGTTTTTCCACTGTTTCCGCCGTCACCGCTGACTCGAGTTTTTCCTCCACTGCCACCGGGGAAACCCTGTAACCCTCTATATATATATATATATATGGTATCAGTAACTACTTTTTTTACTCGTATAGTTATTAATTTAGTCAATAAAAAATTATCATGCATATTTTTTTTATAGTAAAAAATAAAAAAAAAAATAATATTAATGATGCACATCTTTTTATGTATTTTGTTATAACTGTTAGATCACTTTAGACGACGATCCAACGACTAAAAAAAATATCAACATCTAAGTTAAAAAAAAATATCTATTGGGCTGCCAACTATATATATATATATATATATATATATATATATATATATAAAACCTATCTGTTTTATAATAAACTCGTAACTTTTTTTTTTATATTTTATTTCCTTTATTATTTCTATCTATAACCATATATACATATAAGTTTATTATTTTAGGATATATATCTATATATATGTATTAAAACCTCTCTATTCTATACTAAATTCGTAGCTTTTTCTTTTCCTTCGTTATTTCTATTCCTTTTGTATTATTAGTTTACTGATATATATATATAATATTACTTTCAAAAAAAATATATAAAAAAAGAAAAAATAAGGCCATAAAAATATTACTTTAAAAAAAAAGAATATAAAAAAAGAAAAAAAAAGGCCTAAAAAAATAATGAGTGAAAAAATATTGAATCATCGGGGATCAAATTTATCCCTGTTGTAGTCCAATCCGAGAGAGTATTCCATACAGGAATCATTCTTATGAACGACATCTGATCTCAACTGATGGAAATGTATATTACCAAGAGAGACAAATTTCCTACATTTATGGCAAAACTAAGCCACCCTCTGAATCAGATGTAGGATATGAAAAATGATATACTGAAAATAAAAAAGCCAAATGATAGTTATTAATGCCCATGTCTTTTGAAATTATGAAGTATTATCTATGTTTACCCACCGCCTCTACCATTTGGGATGACTTATCCAAAGTTTTCTACGATGAAAGTGATAAGTTACAAGTATTTACTCTAAATCAGAAAGCTTTTTCAGTAAAACAAAGAGAAAAGATACTCTCTCTCTATATTATGGAGAGCTGATTGAAATTTTCCAAGAATTAGACCATTGGGATCAGGTTGTTATGAAGGATCCAGATGATATCAAGGCTTATCGCAATACCATTGAATGATTGAGAGTTCACATCTTTCTCGTTGGATTAGATGAGAATTTTGATAAAATCCGAAGAGAGAATTTGCACATAGACCTGCTTTCAAACTTGGAAGAATATTATTCCTTGATTCGCTAAGAGGCCATCCATAGTACCACTCTGAAACATCAGAAACCAATGCCATGGTAGCTCGAAACTGATCAAATCAACAAGATCAAGCTCGACCCAATAACAATAAAAACATTATAGACAAGTATTCTTATAAATACACTAATTGCAACTCGACTAGCCATACCAAAAGTCATTGTTTTGAGCAAGTAGGATATCTAGAATAGTGAGACCATAATCACTCAAGGAAAAAAGGACCCTTCACTCCAACAATAGCTGAGACAACGATCAAGGATGGCGTTACTGAAAAAGCCTTGACATTGGTAATGGCTAGAGACAATGGTAGTAAAGTTTTAATTTTCTTTTTCTGGTATTTGTGATAATACATAGATAATTGATTTTGGTACAACAGATCATAAAACATTTGATTCTAGATAGGTTTTCTTGCTTAAATACTCCCCACAAAAATTCGTATCAACTGCTAATGGCATGTCGACCCCAGTTATTAGGGGGGGAGGGACAATTGACCCTCACTACTACATTAAATTTAGACTCTGTTTTAGTAGTTCTATCATTGGATTATAATCTCTTTTCAGTATCTTAAATCAACAACCTTATCCTTATCTTGGTTGTAATTTTTTGGCTCGACTTTTGCATGTTTAAGGACATCAAAACTAGGAAGATGATAGGTTATAGTATTAGACGAGGAAAGCTATACTACTTGGACTTAGAGTCAAAGAGTTTTGAAAGTTTATGACAAGCTCTTACAATGAGTGGTTCTGAGAGGGAGAAAAAGAAAAATGAACTATAGTTATAGCATAGATGTTTAGGCATGCCTCTTTTGGATATTTGAAGAAGTTATTTCCTAGTTTGTTTACAAACATTGATGTTTGTAGTCTTCAATGTGATATTTGTAAACTTGCAAAAAACCATCGCACTTTATTTCCTTTACGTTTGAATAAAAGCCCACTTCTATTTATGATTATCTATTCTGATGTTTGGGGTCTATCTAAAGTCACTACTTTAGGTAGATTACGATGGTTTATAATATTTATTGATGACTGTATCAGGATGATATAGTTACGTTTGATGAAATCAAAAAGCAAAGTAAGGTCATTGTTTAAAAAATTTCACAAAATGGTTGAAACTCGGTACAATGCAAAAATTCAAATCCTTCATAGTGATAATGGGGGAGAATATCAAAGTACTAATTTTTAACAATATTTGGAAACATAAGAAACACTATACCACACTACTTACTCTAACATACCTCAGCAAAATGGAGTTGTAGAATGCAAAAATCGGCACCTGTTGGAAGTTGTTCGAGCTTTATTGCTTAAAGCTTATATGCCATTATCATACTGGGGAGAAGCACTTACTTCTGCAACCTATTTAATCAATCTTGTCCTCTCGTGCACAATTGATTTTCAAACAATATTACAAGCCCTCACTAAAGCCATTGTTGCCCCAATCATCCCAAATTTACCTCATTTTGTCTTTGGGTATGTTGTATTTGTTCACCTCCACAAATATCAACACAGTAAGTTAACTCCTCAGGCATTACAATATATCTTTGTTGGATATGCTACTTATAAGAAAGGGTACTAGTATTATCATCCTCCAACTATTGTTTGTCACAATGGATGTTATTTTCTATGAAGATACCCCATATATTTCAAAGTCAGAATTTCAGAGGGAGTATCAACAAGAAATTCAGATTCTAGATTATGACCAAGAAACTGATATCCAGGGTATTAGAAGCCTAAACATTAGAGGTGTAACATTAGATTTTAGCATGATGTTGGATTTCATAGTAACAAATCTAAATTCTAGTATGACGTTGGATTCTAGTTATGACAAATCACAAATTGAGCAAAACTAGGAAATGAGTAATATGATAGTGGATCAAAATAAGGGTGAATATCTACTAACACCAGAAGTAAGCCTATCTCCTACTTAGCCCGAATTCGACGTTCCACAAACTAAAGATATGGCGATACCGTATTCTGATATATTACACCAATTGCCTACTGAAGATGCTCTTGAGTCAGCAGAAGAAATTTACTATATCGTCTCACCAGAGGTATCCCTAAACTCACATATGAATCTGATCTCTCTAGTAAAATCAGATATCCTATGAGCCATTATGTGTCTAATCACTGGTTATCAGAATCAAATGTATCATTTGTGAATCAATTATCAAGTATATCTATCCCTAATAGTGTGCAGAAAGCTTTAACTGACTACAAGTGGAAAGCAACCATGAATGAGGAGATGAAATCTCTAAAAAAAAAATAAAAACTTAGGAGCTTGTTGATCTTCTGCCAAGAAAGGGACCAGCTAGATATTGATGGATTTACACTATGAAGTACAGTGCTGATAGCACAATAGAACACTTTAAAGCAAGACTGGTGATAAACTTACGGGATTAATTACACAGATACATTTGCATCTGTAGCCAAAATCAATACAATTTGCATATTGTTATCTTTTGCTGCAAACTGAGATTGGCCATTATAATAATTCGGTGTAAGGAATGCTTTTCTACATACTACATTATCAAAAGAAGTCTATATGGATCTCCCACCAGGATGCATAATATCCAATACAACTGAAAAATATACAGGTTAAAGAAATAATTGTATAGTTTGAAACAATCCCCAAGAGTATAGTTTAGAAGATTCACGAAGTCTATGATAGCCTTTGGTTTGTCATCAAAGCAATTCTGATCATACCCTCTTTTCAAAAAACAACAGGATATAATCATTGTACTTATTATATATGTAGATAACATAGTAGTTACATAAAATAATTCTAAAAAAAAGAAGGCTTTACAGAAATATTTATCCAAAGAATTTGAAATAAAAGATTTAGGCCGTATGAAATATTTTTTTGGAATTAAAGTGTTTCGATCTACTAAAGGAATATTTCTATCCCAAAGAAAATATGCCTTAGATCTATTACAAGAGACTAGTATGTCAGTATGTCAACTAGTTGATATACTAGTAGAAGAAGGTTTAAAATTATGTGTTGAGTCCAACCATATTCTAGCTGATAAAAGAAGATACCAAAGACTTGTAAGAAGATTGATGTATCTATTATATAGAAGACCAGATTTAGCTTATATTTTGATCATTATCAGCCAATTTATGCATAATTCAGACGAACAATACATGAATGCGATCACATACATTTTGAGATATCTGAAGTCTGTCCTGAGAAAAGGGATATTGTTCTCAAAAAACCCTGATTTCAAAGCATAAAAGTATACCTTGATGCCGACTGGGCTGATTTTCTAGATGATAGATGATTTATTTTTGGTTACTTTACCTTTGTAGGATGTAATCTTGTGACATGGAGGAGCAAAAAATAAAATATTATAACTCGTTCAAGTGCAAAAGCAGAATTCAGAGGTATGGCTCTCAGACTTTGTGAGGCGTTATGGCTAAGAGTCCTCTTATAAGATTTGAGTTATTTATCTGAGCAACTAATCCAATTTTTATGTGATAATAAAGCAGCATGTAACATTGTCCATAATCTAGTACAATATGATCGTACTAAATACGTTGAAGTTGATAGATATTTTATAAAAGAAAAGTTAGATGAAAAAATTATGGAATTACCTAAAATTCGATCAGAGGAACAATCGGCCGATATTCTTACCAAACCAGTCTAAAAAAAATGTCTTAAATTTTTTTAGACAAGTTGGGCATGTGTATACCAACTTGAGGGGGAGTATTGAAATGTCAAAGAATTATGCCAATGTTTTCCTCCCTGTTTCTGGGGAGCTTTGTTCTCCTTGTTTTAAGGAGCTGGTTTGTAGCGTGTTGTGACAGAACATCCATATATATACCTTGTAATTATTCTTTCCCCCCATGAATGATTCACCTGCAAATTTAATCAAGTTAAAAGATAGAACAACGGACACCCATATTGCAAAGTAAACAAGCCTCATGGAGGATCCCACACCTTGGGAGCAGTAAAGATAAAATTAATAAAGTCATTCTACGTGGTTCAGCCAGTAAACAGATATAAGATTAACCATTTCGGTCGCACAGATTCCTGCATCCGAATAAAGGATGTGCAACGATCACATAAAATCGTTAGTTCACACTACTTATTTGGTGAAGAATCAAGGCATCAGAGAAATCAGACATACTAATATCCAATTTGGTATCTGTCATACATTGCGGATGCTTCATGAGATTCTCGAAGAGACGCTCTTTTAAATATTCTGCAGCACGAGACCCACCATACCCTGCAAGAAAACGTCATAACAATTAGACCACTCCACACAAAAGTAAATCAGCTTTAGGAGGAAAGTAATACTTAGTATCCGTAAGGAAAATGTCAGTACTAACTTATCCTATGAATGGATTCCGAAATATTGGTCCCATTGGATCAGAACTTAAGAAGTGTGCAACCAATATCATCCACCTAGGTAAATGAATTCAATAACGTGCTTTAGCTACAACTAACTTTCACACTAAGATGTAGCTCATAAATTGTACTGGCAACAAATTTGAATGACCTTTACAGATGAAGTTCATTAGGGATGAGCAAGTACATGAATGTAGCTATTGTCAAATTCTATAGCCATCCCACATATCTCAACATGCAGCTTGCAGACCTTAATTGCCATATGTAAAAGTCTCCTTGGCAACAAAAACCGATTATTTCACTATTCCAAGCATATCAAAACCAGTTCAAAGTCTAGCTTGTACATAGCATTTTTTCACTCTGCTTAGGATACCATTTCATAAGCTTCTCGCATGTTATTTAACTCTATAAAAAGTAAGCATAAATTTGTTTTGCAATAATAACAGATGATGAGAAAGAAAATTTTTAACCATCAAATATTCCAAACAGGCAAACTGGTTGGCCATCAATCTTTGCTGTTTTAATATCATAGAAATCCTCCATGGTGCCTCTCTTTCCTATGAAACTTGAGTATCCCCATTTCAATTTTCCATCTTCACTGTTATCAATAAAAGAAAATAAGTTTAGTCCATGCTGAAATGAGTCTTCAACTCAACAGAGGTAGAAGACAAACAAAAGATAATATTTTAATTTCATGCGACAATCTAATCCCAGATTTGGGCAAGCAAAACAACAAGATGTCGAGACTAAAGAAAGGAAAAAAGGAAGGAGTGCATAAACTCGTCCCTATAAACCCAAGATTAAGGGAAACATTGACATACTTCTCAATTATTGTACTCCACAAATGCAAAACATATTCTTCTGAGTTAACACTTGAAACAATCAATGTATTCACAAAGAATGTAGAAGCCATTTTAACCTTTTACATCCTCTCCGCAAGAAAATACATATCCACCTTCTTCGTCTTTCCCTATCGGCAAATCAACTCTAGGCCCTTGTTTCGCTGTTGCGCCTGTATCAACCATCATCCTTAAACTGGTTCTAAATTGCCGATTCCACCAAGAAGTTAAGCTGAGACCAGCATGCGAATTCTTCCCAGTATTGCTCAATTTCACCCCTTTTTGCGTAAATGCTTCTAGATGCCCGGCTTGAACAATCACTTTCCTCAAACAAATTTTGCAAAACATCTAAGTGGACCAACCTGGCCGTCAAAGCCAGATCTTTCGTGAAAAGAACTGCCCAACAACCACGTAAATATTACTAATACATGCCAAAATGTCCTTAAATTGATAATCATTGTTTTCATCAAGTGACAACATAAACGTGCGACATACCAAGATTCTAATGTCAATATCTCAATTTCAAAGCCAACTATGCCACGAAAAACAAGATTGGAATCATACAACTCCCAATTGCACAATACATATGTATATACATGTATACATAGTCTATAGATGTCATTATAAACAAATAATAGTCTGTAGATATCATTATAAACAAATAAGGTTCGGATCTCCTGGTATGGTCATCAAAGTCAATAACACATTGTTGTTTGATTTTTACAGTAGCTACGCAAGTGCATGTGCCGAAACAAGTAATATAGTAGTGAATGAGTATCGTCTCCACAGGGATTGATTACCAAAATTATTTGTAAAATCTAAGTGTCAAACAAGTTAGTTTAACAATGAGAAATAAAGACTTGTAATAAAATAGCAACAATTTAAAGTTGCAAGCAGTAAAGCAAATATTAAGCAGAAAATAATGAGATCTAATCAAGTGATTGTGGATCAGTGATGTGGTTAAGCTGGGATTATTGAATCCTCCTTGGTTG
>JXTB01000216.1:628469-672034 GCA_002914805.1 Parasponia andersonii | reverse complement strand
GGTCGCATGTACAGAGGAGGTCGCATATAATCTTCTCGGAGGAGGTCGCTCATACACCTTATGCGACCTTGAGATTTTATACCGTGTAACAATTGATATACTCTGTTATATTTTTGTTTACAATGTAATTTAATTAATTTTTACCTTTTTATTTGAACTCAAATGTGTCCATGCTTCGAAATGACAGAATTAGTGGTTTAACTTAAAGTGAAGGGACTCAATTTTTTTTTCATTCCTAAGTTTTTTTTTTCAAATAAAAAATAATTTTTCATTCATTCAAATATAGATAAATATATATATATATCATATACATATTATAATGAAATATGCGACATATGGGATATTCTTTCTTTATTAAGGCATGTATAGTTCTACTATAAGTGCATCTCTAATAGGGTAAGCTTAAACTCATGCCAATGGTAAAATTTAGCATTTCATCAAAATAAGTATCTTCATCGATATGTCAAATATGACATATTTTTTAGTACTATTTACTTCTTGTGTTATATATAACATGACGTATAACGCATGCCTAAATTTATAATATTATCATTATTAGCGTAGATTTAAGTTTGTAATTTTTTCATTAATATGTATTAGATTTTACAATATTGAATTTTATAATATAGTTATTATTTATAATATGACCAATTTTATTTTAGCAGGTGTGAGTTTTTACACTATTGCTATTGTATTAAATTAAAAATATATATAAATTTTATAAAGTTACCAATCCAATAGGTTTTTTTTTTTAATTTATGTGTAGGCATTTTTTTTAGCGGTTAGATCATCATCTAATGGTGATCCGACAACTATAATGAGATCCATAAAAAGATATGCATCATTAATGTTATTTTTCTCTATTATTTTTTACTATAAAAAAAATATGCATAATAAATTTTTATTAGCCAAAATGATACATATATATAAGTAAAAAAAAATACCTACTGGATTGCTGCCCATTTTAAAATATGTCAAATTTAATACATGTAACACTTTCTTTATTTTTTTATTAAATTTTATTTATGATATTATTCGATCCTAAATTCTATAAATTAGAGCTTCCATCACTTCTTTTTCTACTCACATTTTCACAAATAAAAAAAAAAAAAAAAGAATCGCAAGTTGGAGAAAAGCATGAAAAATCATTCACAATTGATCATATGTATTAATTTGAAAGGTATGGTTGAGTATTAGTCAAGATCCAATAATCAGTAACTTAAAATCTCTTTCTAAAATAACGCTCAACAAGCTACTCATTTATTTAGTGAATGTATTGACTATTTTACTCATTTAAATAGAATATAAGCTTTCATTCATTAAAAATAAAATAAAAAGAATATGAGTTGGGTTATTGTATTAGTAGAGAAAGTGAGTAGAGCTTTTATCATTAGCAATTAGATAGTTTAATAATAAGAGTAATTAATAGTAAAAAAAAATAACAATTGTAAATAAAAATAGTGTTTAAATGCAAAATAGTTTTTATTTAGCATGCATCCATCGGAGCAAATCTTAAAAAGTGTATACTAAATTTAGCTAGTCATTTCAAATATAATATTGACACACCACTTTTTAGCATTCTACATTGAAGATGGGCTATCATGGATAGTAGATTAAGGCATCACTAATTGTATTGCTAGTTTGTCATTAAATAGTCAAATTAAAACCTTCTTATTTGTATATTAGTATTTTAACCTAGTATAGTGTAGTAAGGGTCAATGCCACAAGGAAGTTTCTAATTATTAAACTATTAATCCTATAGTTTTATAGGGGTTTTTATAAAGTAAAATTAAATCTAATAAAATAATAAAAGAAAGTAATAATAAAATAAATAATTTAAAAAGTCATTCTCTACCACTAGATACTCTTATTAAATTAATTATCAAATCTTATATTTAATTACTTGTCAAAATTATTAACCAAAGATAACAATAAACTCTATTATCTCTAATTATCCTTAAGATTTATTAAATAAAATAAACTCTTCGTCTAAATCCTGCCAATTAGATTAACCTCAAACAAGCTCTGTTAGTTTATACCAAATCAATCCATTAAGTCTGAGAAAAATTTACTAAATTAGACAATTCATCTTAAGCTCAGAATTCTTTAACTTAGGTCATTTTTTCATCATTGATAAATCAAATTATGCAATCTAATATACATATAATTTCGCTACTATATTAGAAAACCCAAATAATTATTGATCTCAAGTTCTAATTTAGTATTTAACCTCTAACTATTTTTATTTAGTTGCAAAACCTAAATAAATCAAGATAGAGATCATTAATAATTATGAACAGAAGAATATAAACAATTTTGAATAAATAATTGATATACGAATCTATAAAATTAAGTACTAATCGTGTCAAAGGTTTTGAAATCACCTTTAACCTAACTTAGGATCTAATCTAGCTAATATATAAAATTAGTCAATGAATACATCATGCTACATAATAGAGACTAGGAGAAAAAAAAAAAGATAAAAAAGAAACTAGCAAGATTTTAGAGTAGTTTAGCCTTCCAAAAAAAGAGCCTTAGTCCATTATAGTCAATATTATTTCTTTAGTACTCTGATTACAAGAGGGTCCGATCCCATTCTTTGACCTAGTTTAATTTATTTATAGGTTGAGTAAATCTTAATAGATAATGAAAGTAAATATTTGAATTTAATTCAAATTAATATTCACAAAATCAGGAAATAATTAAATTTTGGGAGATTTGATCTTGATTTCCTAAAACTATTTGCAAATTTCCTAGAATCTCGACAAATTTGAATTAAAAAATCTTGATCTAGAGATTTGCTCAATTTCGACCAGCTCTGAACGAGCTGGCTTCTCTTTAAGCAGCTAGAAAATCTGTACATTACAAATCCTTTTATGCTTTCTTGATTTCTTGAAACAAGTCTCTTAATAATTCTGCTCAATTAACTTTATAAATATATTACAAGTCTAAAAGTAAGAAAGAGAGGAAACTTTAATAAAAAACAATTCAATAATAAAGAGCCACTCAAGATTTAGAAGTGAGCAGAAAATTCGGCAACCTGACTAAACTAGTAATCAGAATAATCCTTTTATTCAATAATTAGTCGGGTAAAGTATTACTTTCAATCCAACCATTTAATATTTGGTTAGGTTAAGTGTCAATTCCAACCAGCCTAACGCAATATAATCTAACCGAATAAAATAATAATTAATATTTAATTACTTTTTACATATAAAATTATGCTCTTAATATAAAATTAAAAGTTTAAGATAAGTTTTAACTCAAAATCTAAATAGCTTTGTCTTATTTGTTTAACTTAAAGCTAAGTGTGCAAACTTTGAAGCCCCAAACACTACCATTGTTGTCTTTTGACATTTTTCTTTTTATTTTTATTTTTTAAAGAAGAAGAAACTAATTTGTATTAATTTGACCGATCGAATAAAATTTTAAGCCAATTATGAATGATATTTTAATTTAGGGCTATTTACAAAATTACAGGCCCAAGATACCAAAAATTGAAAAAATCCCGGATGGACTCATTTTTTTTAAAAATCACGGATTGATTTAGAAAAATATTACTTTTTAAAAGTATTATTAGAAAAATAACACTTTTAAAAAATATTTAGAAAAATATAATTTTTCTTTAAATTTGACATTTTTCAATGGTACTCGAGGTAACTAGTTAGGTTACTTAGAGTAACCAATCCAGTTACTTGAAGTAACTGTTTAAGTTACCTCAGGTAACTCGACTAGTTATCTTAAAAAATAGTATTTTTCTAAATACTTTTAAAAGTGGTATTTTTATAATTAAATCTAGAATTTTTCAAAACAATTTCAAATTCGACGACTTTACAATTTTTCTGAAAAAATACCATAAAAAAATCAAATTTCCTCTTTAATTTATTGGATGAGTTTTGGGTTACAAAAATACAACATGAAATTTATTTGGTTGGGTTAGGTGAGTTGTGTGATACATCCAATCCGACCGATGCTCACCTTTACAAAGATCAAATCTAAATTTTGTTTGTACTAAAAATATGCTAAAAGAAAAAATCTAGAATGTTATGATAATCACAGAACGTGTCGAGATGATGAATGATGAACTTTAAAAATTAGAATCATGAGAAACAGTTAAACAATGTTACGACATTTCTCGTTGTGACAACACAAAACATACTAAAAAATAAAGCAACATTAGTATTTTTCAATGCATTACATACTATGGACCTTTCAAAAGTACCAACAAAAAAACAATTAAGCTAAGCACTAGTTTTGACATAAGATGCTAAAAATAAAACCTAAGAATCTTAATTGTGATTCTAGTTAGGAGTGTTCAAAATCTGTATGATCTAATCTAATCTGCAAAGTGCAGATTTCTGCACTTACGTGGATTAGATTGGATCCAAAAACTGAACTATACACTTTTGTGGATCGAATATTTTTTTTATCTTAAAAAGTAACCGATCCAATCCAATCAATACATAATATATAGATTTTTAAATAAAATATATATTATATAATATTCTAGGTTTAAATTAAGTTTTATTTTTAAGATTTTAATGGATTATATTTAATTTATATACATATATATATATATATATACGATAAATAATTCAAGACAAAAAATGACATGAAGCCTAATTTTAAAAATTTATTTATCAAATAAAATTAACTGATCTAATCCACACATTTGCGGATTAGATTAGATTAGTTTAAAAATATTATATAGATTAGATTAGATGAGAAATCTGAAATCCGCGTCTAGTACGGATTAGATATAAATATAGGAAAAAAATATGATTTGGATTGGATGAACACCCATTCTTCTAGTTACTATAATTTTATATTTTAGGAAATAGTGTGGCTTATAAATTAGCAAACTTGGCTTCCACCTTTTTCCAATAACGTATTAGAGTTGATTCTGCTCCTCTTATTATTTTTTAGCTGGTTCAGAAGAGTTAAATTAGCAAGAGCCCTTTTTCAGCTTAAAAAAAAAAATAGCAACACAGCTGCATTGTCGAAGATTAAAGGGTAATTATCACTAAAATACTCTTTGTTTTGAAAAAAATGTGAAAAAAAATATTATATTTTTAGAAATTCAAAATAAATACTTTTTATTTAACGAAAATTATCACTAAAATACCTTTTACTTTGAAAAAGTGTTTAAAAAAAACCCTTTTATTGTTAAAAATTCAAACAAAGGTTTCAAAAAAATTAGTAAAATTAACATTTTATTCATATTATATTATTTTAAGAAACACACTACACTTGAAAATAAGCGAAGAGAAAATACACATGGTATAAAACCTCTTAAAAAAAATCTTTTATCTATTATTGTGGTACAAATCTAAAAAAAATCTAAAATTTTTGAAAATTTTCCAAATAGAAGGTATTTATTTTGAATTTTTAATAATACAACAATTTTGTTCACATTTTTTTTAAATCAAAGGGTATTTTAGTAATAATTTTCATTAAATAGAAGATATTTTTGAATTTTCAAAAACACAAAAAAAAGTTTCACATTTTTTTCAAAATAGAGAGTATTTTAGTAATAATTTTTGTTAAATTAAAAATACTTATTAAATTTTTAAAAACGTAAAAAAAAATTTCACATTTTTTTAATACAGAAAGTATTATAATGATAATTTCCCGGGATTAAAATTGGAAGTAAAGTCAGACTAAATAAAAGTAGAAAATAAACTTTGCCCAAACATCAAAACCAAAAGGTACGTATTTGATGCGGCGTAATTATGTGAAGTGGCCCAACACCAACGTTGGTTGTCTGCAATTCCAACATGGATCGATCCAAAAAGCGAAAAATAAATTTAAAAAAAAAAAAAAAAAAATGAAGCGCGACAAAAACGGAAAACGTACACCTAAACACATCGAATGCCACGTCATCAGCAAACCTGGAAAGCCACGAACCCAAAGCACTGTCGTTTCATCTCCCCAACCTCTTCTCTAGTCTTTATATAAGCCCTCACTTTGCCACTTCTCCCCCCTCTGTCTCTCTCTCCTTCCTCTCTCTGTTTATCAGAGGAAAAAAAAAACCAAAAAAAAAAAAAAAACATTTCGTTAGAGAGAAACAAACCCTACTGACTCTATCGATCAAAAACCCTAGTCGATTCTTTACATCCCTATCTTCTTTCATATTTTTTAAATTGAATTCACTCTTTTTACATAATATATATACATATATTGTGAGAAGACAATGGCGGTGGCGGCGGGTTCTGGACAGGTGGCACAGTCGTCGACGGCGGTGGCGGCACCGGATCCGGTGACCGGGGCGGTGGCGGGTTTCGGCAATGCGTCGCTGTACGTCGGGGATCTGGAGCCGAGCGTGAACGAAGGGCAGCTTTATGATATGTTTGGCCAGGTGGCTCAGATCGTCTCCATTAGGGTTTGCAGGGATCAGACTAACAGGAGGCATTCCCTTGGCTATGCCTATGTCAACTACAGCAATCCTCAAGATGGTCCGTTCGTACTGTTTCGCTCCCTGTTTTATATGTTATCTTTTATTCGTCTATGATTATTTTACTTGTTTAATTAGGATATAATGTTTTTGGTTTTGCCAGTTTGGGGTTATGGTGCCGACCCAAATATCTGGTGGAAGATTCTATGATTTGCATTGTTTATTACATTTGTTTTATTTCTTTGTTTAATTTAAAAAAAAAAAATTTTGTTTTATAAGATTTTTTTTTTCTCCTTTCGAAGTTTTTAAACTATTGAAACAAATACATTGCAAAACATTTTAAGAGAAAATGCATTATACATAACAATGTTTTCTAAACTTAAAAATAAGAGTTCAAATTCTAATATGTAGTTATAGTGTATTAGTGGTTCTTGTTGAATCATCTGCAGGACAGGCAATGGTAATTTTTTAGTGTTTTATGGCTTAGCAGTTTCCAGGGTGTCATATTTTCTATTTGTTTTTCATTGTAAAATGGACGCCAATCGACTGTGAACTTGTAAACAATGTAGGTGATGATTCTTGTGAAATGAAAGTCATCACTTTAATTTAGAGTGAAGCTAACAATATATATGTATTTGTGCACGCTATAGGGAACTTAGCATAAAGCTTTCACAATAGTTTGTCCTTAGTAGGCCAACTCAACTTTAGTATATTTCTGAACTTTTATTTTATATTTTATACTTGTAGCTGCTAATGCCATGGAGCTTTTGAATTTTACTCCTCTTAATGGGAAACCTATGAGAATTATGTTTTCTCATCGAGATCCTAGCATGCGGAAGAGTGGATATGCCAATGTGTTTATTAAGAACCTTGACACCTCCATTGATAACAAGGCGTTGCATGACACTTTTGCTGCCTTTGGGACTGTACTGTCCTGCAAGGTTGCTGTTGATGGCAATGGTGAGTCAAAAGGTTATGGGTTCATACAGTTTGACAAGGAGGAATCTGCACAGAACGCAATCAAACAGCTGAATGGAATGTTGATTAATGACAAACAAGTTTATGTTGGAGTATTTGTGCGAAAACAGGAAAGGAGTCACACAAATGGATCACCAAAGTTTACTAATGTGTATGTAAAAAATATATCTGAAACAGTTTGTGATGAGGACCTTAAGAAACTTTTTGGCACTTTTGGAACCATCACTAGTGCAGTTGTTATAAGGGATGCAAATGGAAAGTCTAGAGGTTTTGGTTTTGTCAATTTTGAGAGCTCGGATGATGCTGCTGCTGCAGTTGAGAAGTTGAATGGCACCATCAATGATGACAAGGTCTTGTTTGTTGGGAGGGCCCAAAGGAAATCAGAGAGAGAGGCAGAGTTGAAATCGAAATTTGAACAAGAAAGAATCAGTAGATTTGAGAAGCTGCAAGGTGCTAATCTTTATCTCAAAAATCTTGATGACAGTATAAATGATGAAAAGTTAAAGGAGTTATTCTCTGAGTTTGGAACAATAACATCGAGCAAGGTACATTTCCTTCCAAGTTAAATAATAGTTTACTCTATTTATTGTTCCTTAATGGGTCTCTTCTATTATGTAATGTATAAAATACATTTTTAAATACTGCTACCTACATTTTCTTTTTGTTTTTTCGATAGGTCATGCTTGATTCGCAAGGGCTAACCAAGGGCTCTGGCTTTGTTGCCTTTTCCACTCCTGAGGAAGCTACTAGAGCTGTAAGTGACTGATTGTTCCTTTTTCCTACTAGAGCTGGAAGTTCCCATGTCCAACTGTTCCTCTCCTTTTTCTCACTCGATTATTGCTCTAGTGAATGATGACTAAATGTTTTTATGTTTGTTTTCCCAGTTGAATGAAATGAATGGAAAGATGCTAGGTCGAAAACCTCTGTATGTGGCTGTTGCGCAGCGGAAGGAAGAGAGAAAGGCTCGTTTGCAGGTTGACTTTGTTCCATTATTTTTATATTTGAGTGTCCTGGAACTGCAGTCTTCTGGTTTCACCCAAGTTTAGTCATTTCTCTTCTATATTCTTTGGAAAGAAATATGAAAATGTTACAACTCTAGAGTTGTGGTTTCTTTGTTAACCAACTATTTTCTATGGTTTCTAAGTACTTCTTGTGTTGCATATGATTATGGATGGAGGTTGGTATAATAGTCATGTTTGTAAATCATTATGCGATTTCTAAATCTTATTAATTTCCAGGCACATTTTGCTCAAGTTCGAGCACCTGGTGGAATGGCACCTTTGCCATCAGGAATTCCTGGATTCCATCATGCGTCACCAAGACTTGGTCCTCAACAGCTGTATTTTGGTCAAGGTATTCCTGGTATTATGCCCCCCCAGCCTGCTGGTTATGGCTTTCAGCAGCAACTCTTGCCTGGAATGCGGCCTGGTGTGGCTCCAAATTTCACTGTGCCATACCAACTTCAGAGGCAAGGGCAACCTGGGCAAAGGATGGGGTTGCGTCATGGTGGGAACCTCCAAGCAGTGCCACAGCAGCAGGTATTTACCAATTTTTCTTGATCCAGTTAAAGACTTTTGCTTCCATTTTAGGTCCACTTTCACCTAGTTATGTTTCCGATATCTTTTGAATGTTTCATCTTCTCAACATGAAATTCCAAGATGTTGTCATGAGTTTTTGCTTCCTGATTTATGTAGCTACTTGTATAGGTTTATCACCACACACCTGCTCACCTTCTTAGTCATCCTTATTGATAAAATTATTAGTTCTCTCAAGTTTTATGGTGTTCATTTGGCTCTTTGTTACTGGTTTATGAAGCTACTTGTATTGGTGTGTATGCACACATTGGGAGGGTGTGCATATTTGTTTGATGTTGTACTTTCTAATTTCCTTTGTTTGTACGTTTGTTTTTGGTTGATAATAGTCTTCCTGTTGTTTGTTCCTAGTTATTGCTGATTGTGGTTTTTAGTAACAAACAATATATTTTTGGAGTGTCGGTTGTCCACAAAAGTGCAATTTTATAATATGTTATTCACCTCCAATATTCTGACTCAATACAGTTGCTGCATCAACGCAACTCCAATCAAGGCGTTAGGTACATGCAAAATCCAAGGAATGGCATGGAGCAATCGATGGTCCCTCAGGGTCTTGTGGGTCCGATGATGCCATTGCCATATGACGGTTCTGTGCCTGTCTCTCCTGTTGATATCCAACGGTCCGGTCCCGTGCCAATGCCAACGCTAGCTTCTGCTTTAGCTTCAGCTACCCCGGAGAATCAGCGATTGGTACACATCTGCGAGCACCCTCTGATCTATAAAGTTGAGTAAAGCATAAATGTTATGAGAAAAGTGAGTTTAAACCATTCTTGTTGTGTTGTGAAAACCACAGATGCTCGGAGAGCAGCTATATCCGCTCGTCGAGCACCTTGAGCGGGAACATTCAGCAAAGGTGACTGGAATGTTGCTGGAGATGGACCAAACAGAGGTTCTGCATCTTATTGAGTCCCCAGATGCTCTGAAGGACAAGGTGTCTGAGGCATTGGATGTCCTTCGTAAAGCTTCTTCAAAGTCTGACGTTGCTGATCACATTGGCTCTTTGGCCATTGGTGAATGAAGCAGTCCGATGATCTCATTGTGGTGTAGACATTTTACTTCTCCATTCTTGGCCCCTTTTTATAGGCCTTATTGAGTTTTTTGGCAGTGGTGGGTTCTCTTTCTTGGCAATTTTCTTCATATTTTGGTTGGAGCTATTTATGGCAACTATATATTTGGCATTTTGCTGATATTTTAGGACTTCGACTTGGTATGGAGGAGTTTGAAGACCTGTGTTTTTAGGGATGTTTTTTTATTTTTTTTATTTTGGGAGTATGTTTTCAGTTATGATTAAGATTTATAGAAGTTTGAATTTGGATATTGGTAGATCTTTATCTCTCTCCCTATTATGCTTATGAGTCATGTGGGTTCATTTTTTTGGGGCTTTTGGAGATTTATCCGATTAGTTCAGTTTTGAGATAGATAGATTCTATTGTTCATAACGTTTGACTGGTTTGGAAAGAGTGTCTCTTCCAAGCCCTTTTTTAATTCTTTATGTTTATGATGTGCTATAGTATGAACTTAGATTGAAACATTTTAGAAATTCAGTTTCTTTTGTGAATGTCAACTTAAGTTTGAGATGTCACTTGTTAGTTTCATCTTACTTTAGAAATTTAAAAACAAACTTTGGGGTTTTGAATTTGTTAGTCTCCACTCCCCTCATTAAATCGTTAGCGGCTAATTTTCTCGTGTTCCATAACAACTGCAACCACTTATTTTGTTATTAGATAGCTTATTTAACATTGCCACGTGTATGAAACAAAATATGGTGAATAATTCTCTGAGGGGTGATAGGATTACCCTCGGGTCTCATTGCTGCTACTTATAGTAGCAATTAATGACCAAATACATCAGTGGCTGACTAAAGAAGAATGATTTTGTGAAGCTGCTTTAAAAGACCTCTTACTATGATGAAAAGCAACCTTTAGAAAGTTATAAACAGGCTCTGCCACATACAAAGTCAAGCTATCTCTATCGATTTTTGTGGGAATCATCCAGTTTAAAAGCCAACTAAACAGAGCTTCAAAGAAAATCAGGGTGGACCTCGTCATCTTCAACCGTTTCCTCATTCGTTAATGCCTGTAATATATTGTTGCTCCAATCCCCTACATGCTTATCCAATTTCCCTGCATTGACAGGTGGCGAGTCGTCATCATCTTGGATTAAGTAGTCACTCCATTTGGAAGAAGAGTCTCTTCTTCCCTTTGTGAGCTGACATTTTCTTGGCTTTTGGTGGTCATCTCTGGTCTCATGACTCCATTTTGAGGTATCATCCATGGAGGTTGTCATGTAATGACGCATTGGCTCCTTGTCTACACGATTAATTCGGTGAAATCCAATATCGGGAGTATTAAATTGCATAAAACGCCCCCTTTATTAATCCGAAATTTGCATCATAACCCGTAACTTATTTCTAGGAGGAAATTTCTCAAGTCGTAGAAAATCATAATTAGGCTTTCACTAATTTTCTTCCTGTGACTCCATTTCTGAGACATGTCACTTTGAAAGGGTTTCAATCTGACAAAACCAGTTTTGCTAGTGCAAGATTTATCGGTGAATATATATGTACATGTATTCATTTTTGAAGAGCCCTTAAATTCATGTTTACCTTGGGATATGACTTGTTTATTGCCATTTCTCTTGGAGAAAACAGGTCTGTAAAGCTTATTCCCACCTCCTCTGGTCTCGGACCGGCTACAACCGTCATAGTTGTTCAGCTTTGCTTTCTTGAACAATCCCATCGGCAACTCCGTCACAATCTCCGGCTCATCTATTAAAAACAACAAAAATTTCTAGTTACCAATTTTATTTATTTTTTTTTTCAGAAGAGATAATTTCGAATTCCCAAAAATGGGATCAATTACTCACCGGTTCGATCTTCTGGTTCGGTGTTTTGGTAGATTTCTTCGTCGGGATCGAGATATTCAGTCCAATCGGCTCGTCCCCTTTTGTGTTCGACCTCCACCGGTTCGTCGGATGGCGGAGGATGTTCGGATGAGGTGTTGGGGAATTGGCGAGACATGTTGAAGGACTGGACCAAGGGGCGGAGGTCCTTCGCCATGGGACTTTGAGCGAACACCTTCTGAATCGATTGCTTCTGGTTGCAGACCACGCATGTCCATTTGTTGCTTTTGCTACTATTCTTCCCCTGCTTCACCTGCCAAAAACAAAACCAGATCCATATAATATTATATATATATATATATGTGTGGAGATATACACACTTAGAGAGAGAGAGAGAGAGAGAGAGAGAGGTACCTGCATGGTGGAGCATTGGCAGCATTGGACGGCGATGAAGAATATGGTGGACATTTCTCTCTCTCTCTCTCTCTCTCTCTCTCTCTCCGTCCTAGACTCTCCCTTTCTGCTTTTCAAGTCGTGTTTTGGTTTTTGGCGGCAAGTTTTTTGGAAATTTTCTTAAAGCCTTGGGGCTTGGGCTCGTGCGATGCCAGGCCTTTTGGTGACATGGAATGGACTAAATTGGGCCCAAATGAGTTTTTGACGCATTTTTCTAAAAACATTTTCATCACCGTGTTGAGGACTGATCAAGAGTTTTTTGACTATAAAAAATCATTATTTAAGACCTTTTTTTTTTTTTTTTAATTGGTCAAGAAATACCTGACCATAGATCAAAATGAGCCGGTTTACCATGCCAACTGGAACAATAGCTATTTTGTGCATTCTTTTTAAAAAAATAATCTCTTTAAGAATGTCAAAGATAAGATATCTCGACAGTCAGGGCTACCGTTTACAAGATTCGCATTTTTTTTAGCACTCGGTGAAGTAAAAGCGGAGGGGAGGGTTGGTTCGCTTTGCCTTAAAACGGGTGCAAACGAAACCCACCAAAAATGGTGGATTTCATATTACCCAGCATCTGAACCCCGCAAGGACCAAGACAAAATACAATCTCCTCCGCTAGCTTTCTCTGGAACCTTTCTTCCTCTTAGATTGGACCTTCAGATTGGCCATCAGGTTTGGTCCTTCGTCTCTCTCCTTTTTCTTTTTTTTTTTTTTTTTTTCCTTCTGTTTTTTGTTTTCATTTAATTTTGTTTGAATTTTCAATGAGGAGAAGTGTGTTTGAATTTGTTCCGTTTGATAAAATTTGGTTCTGTTTTCATGATGTTTTTGGGATTTAATCTTGTTATGCATGCTATACACAAATGCAATCCAATGTTGGGGATTTAACGACTTATTGTAATATTGGGGCAATTTGTGTCTTTAAGCACTCTTCTTGATCTATGATATTGCAATTTGTGTCCGTAATTGCAAAAATACAGGTTATGATATTGCAGAAGGCTTATGTTTTGTTAGCATAGTTTACTGTTTCATTATCCTAGGGTGGCATCGAAAATGTTTTAAACCCTGCTTGTAAAAATAAAAGTTTTTCGGTATTATTTGTGAGGGTTGAGGAATTAGGATTATTTATGAAAAGGTATAATAGTTATTTCTTAAGATGATATCTTGTTTATTTTGATGGTTTTCTAGACACAGTTTGAGTTATATACATGTTCTTATTTATATTTTGAACTATCTTAATACTGATAATAGAGATAATGTTGTATATGCCGTTGTAAATTTGATCAATTGTGTTAATTCTTTGCTGCGGAATTGATTACCCTAATTTCATTATGTTTTCTTTGAGATAATTTTCGTGCTTTAATCGCGTCAGAGTTGTGGTTTGTCAAAACTGTGGTTGACTAAGTTGCCTTGATTTGTTTCCTTCAGCAGTCTCACGATGATAGCCACACAACTGTGTCTCAACTACGTGGTTGACCAGCTTTGATGGCCTTGATTTAGTGTACTCTAATGGACAATTATTATTATTATTTTTTCTTTAAGTAATTTCAGAATTAATGGAGTTGTTTTAGGAACCCAGAATATGGCTTGGCTATTGTTGCGAAAAAATTGGTTTAAGATCAATTTCACTCCTTGGCACACTTACTAGCAATACCAGTTTAATATGTTATATTGATTGTTTTGAAAAACAAATAATTTTTGCAATTGTTAATCAGATACTTCAGATTTGTAATAATTTTATTTATTTCATGATGACTATTTATGATTTTTAGTAGATAGTTCAATTTCATAATTTCTTTTTTTTTTTTTTTATAAATTTTTAGAAATATTTTATTATTTTGTAAGAAATTACATTTATAGTTTTTAAGAAATAGTATTTGAATTTTATCATATAAAATTTCCAAAAAAGAAATATTTACGGTATTTATGTCAAAATATTAAAAATCGGTACATTCTCAAGCTTAACTAAAGAAAATTATCTGACATTTTTTAGAATCATAATAAGATTGTAGTACACAATAATTTAGGTTTCTAATCAATCACACCAAGTTATTAAGATCTCCCGTACCAAACAGCTTCTCAAAGATTTTCTTACCTTGAAAAAATCAAGACTTTTTATGGTCATAGGAGATCTTGTGACAAGGTTCGTAACAATTTGAAAATATTCGCATAAATAATATTATAAGACACCAACGACCGTATCATATCAGTTGTCAGTAATTAATCATTATTATAATCTAAACGAGATTTAAATGAAACCTAATTTATTAATTAAATGGTCGAGCGCACCGGTGGTCTATTCATATATTCCCTTATATTTTCCACCTAGCAAGGCACAGTACTGGTGGCGCCCAACCAAATCCTGGAAGCAGAGGGAAGGCGCCGTCCAATCCATGGAGTCCCACATAGAGAGAGTCCTTTGGACCCAAGACGAGATCGCCGCTCGAGTTTCCGACTTGGCCTCCCAAATCTCCGCCGACCTCGTCACCGGATCTCCGCCGCCGGTCATGGTCGGCGTTGCCACCGGCGCTTTTCTCTTCCTCGCCGACTTGGTCAGGCAAATCAAGCTCCCCATCACCGTTGATTTCATCCGCGCCGAATCCTACGGCTGTGGGACTGAGTCCAGTGGTAAACCAACAATCTCATTCGACTCCAAACTCGATGTCGCCGGCAAGCACGTTATTCTGGTACGATACTTGTCGCTTTCCAAACTCGAGGAATATTTTCCAGCTTCTTCTTGTTTGTTTCTCGAGAAAATATGAAGGATTTTCTTCCCACTTTTTGCGCAATTTGGACTTATAGTGTGTCGCGTTTTCCAGGTTCCGTAATTGTTTGTTTATTTCTCGGGAATAAAATACGAAGAAATCTGGAAATTCTTGTTCCACTCCTTAAGTTTTAAGTTTTTTTAAAATAACCAAAAAAATGGGGGGAAAAAAACATGGTAATGGGATTATTAACGGTTACAATTAATTAATTAAATTAAAAATTTCAGGTTGAGGATATAGTGGATACAGGAAGCACTCTAGCGTGCCTGATAGCACACATGGAATCGAAAGGAGCATCCTCTGTATCAGTATGCACTTTCCTTGATAAACCGGCTAGGCGAAAGGTTCACATTCATCTACTCGGCCAGGGCAAGTTTTATACTGGTTTTCAGGTTACATTATATCTCTTTACGTTCTCTAACTTTTTTTTTCAACAATTTTTTTTCAATTAATTAATCAATTTTTTTTTTTTTTCCAATTTCTTTTCTGATTATAAAGGTTAAAAGTATTATTATTGGTCATTTCGGAATTATGTATTGGATGGATTCCCTTTCAAAGGCTGCCCCAATGGTTAATTAGGGGGGAGACAAAGACAAAAAGAGTTGCGTATAGTATCTTTTGTTCTTTACTACCCATTTTAGTGTATAAGATCCGTCTATTGAGTAATATAAGTTTTACAGCGAAAAAAAACAGAAGGTATCTAGGTTAGAGTAATTCGGCAAAATCTTAGCAAAATATTAAGAATTAAAATAAGTAAACAAAAAAAAGTTATCCAGATTAAAAAGAAAAAAGTAAAATAAATCTTATGGAAACATCAAAGATTAGTTGGTCTTGGTCCATAGTTTGACTTCACACCACTTAGAGTACGTGAAACATTACTATTGTAATACTTGATTGACGTAGGTTTCTATATTATTATTTTCTTTTTCATTTATTTTGTTTTGAGCTTGTTATTCCAAGAAGAACACTAATCACATTTTTTTTTATGCTCTCGCAGTGTGTCGTTATTTAACACATAAACTTCATTATAATTTATTGTATTATTAAAATATCAAATTAGATAATAAAAACTAAAATCATGTGTTAAACAATAAAATTGAAGAGTATAAAAAAGAATGAGAAAAAAATTATATTTATAACTTTTGAGGAGGAGGGAATTATGATGGTAGTAAAAGGGTACTCTTTGTTTTTTCATATAACATAGAAGAGTCATTTAATATAGGATGTATATTTCGCGAGTAATATAATACTATACACCTTAACAAAAATATTTAAAAAGAAAAAATTACTCTGTTTTATTAATATTTATATTTAACTCTGCTTTTTCACTTTACTCAATAACTGCGACTTAGGAAGTTACATATTAAGGTTATGGATATATATATATATATATAATTGTCATATGATATTTAGCATTTAGCATTTTATTTTTTTCGTGCTACATGTATATGATCATATAATTATTAAATGTAGTTTTCTTTGTCTTTAATCACTTGGGCAGTGCCCAGATTATTTTGTGGTGGGATATGGAATGGACTTTGCCGAATTATACAGGAATTTGCCTTATGTTGGTGTTTTGAAGCCTGAACTTTACAAATGATTTGAGTTCTCTGAAATCACTCCACTGCCAAGTCCAAGATGATGCTCAACTATTCAGATTTTTTTGTCCTCTCCACACCGAGATGTACGTAGAACAAGTAATAACATTGTCTACAAAGATGAGAAAATGAATTAGTGGCTGTTAATTTAAACTTTTTTGGGGAAGAATTTATTAAGAACAAACTGTTTTTCAACGTCGAACTTTCGATTTCAGAGCATGCTCTTGTTGAAAAAGTGTTTTCTGCTGCTTTGTTCAATTAGTTGACGATATTGTATAATGCATGAAATCGTAGACTAAATTGGTGTGAGTTCATATCAGGGACCAACAATTGGCAACTGTAACATTTGGCTCCATTATTTTATAGTCGCACAAGTGGCCTTAGAAAAAAAAAATGATAATAATGATCAACTTTGGGTTCGAAATGAAATATGTTCTGTCCCATAAACAACAAAAATGAGATAGGATCTGTACTGAACACTTTGGTAGATTGGTACCGTGATTTCAAAAATATGAGCCAAAATGTGATATGATATATGATTTGAGGGCCAACCACGTGATTGACGCATGATTATACTTTTTTTACTTTTTCCTATCTGTGAGTGACCGTAAAACCGCCCCATTGACATCCCGACATAAAGGAAATGACGAAGGGCTGAAATCGGAATATTTAAATTGGAGGGCCAAAACGAGATTCATGTCCTAAATTTCCAAATGAAAAATTGTCACTAAAATTCCCTCTATTTTAAACAAATGTGAAAAAAATTGTCCATTTTTGAAATTCAAAATAAGTATTTTCTATTTAAGTGAAATTATCACTAAAATATCATTTATTTTAAAAAAAGAATATGAAAAAACCCATGTATTGTTGAAATTTCAAATAAATACCTCTATTTGAATTATATTATCTTTTGCTACCTTTGATTGATTAAGACTTCAAAAAAATTAGTTAAATTAATATTTTACCTCTTATTATATTATTTTAAGGCAAATACCACACTTGAAAATGAAGTGATAGAGAATATATATGATCTAAAATCTCTTTGAAAACAAAAATCTTCCTTCCATAGTTACTACCTTTGACAAAAGAGAAATTTTTGTCACTTTGAAAATTTTTGAAAATTTTAGATATTTTTTCTTTTATGGATTTGTGTTGCAACTATGGAGGGAAAAGTTTTTTTTTTCTTATGTCACTTTCAAAAATTCGAAAATGTTAAAAAAAAATTTCTTTTCTAGATTTGTGTTGTAATTATGGAGAGAAGATTTTTTTTTTCAAAGAAATTTTAGACAATATATATTCTCTCTTCCTTCATTTTTAAGTGTAGTGTATATCTTAAAATAATATAATAAAAGGTAAAATATTAATTTTACTGGTTTTTTAAGCTTTTGACCAGTTAAAGGCAACAAATAATATGANCAAGGGTCTTTTTCACACTTTTTTAAAACTGATGGTATTTTAGTGATAATTTCCCTAAAATAGAAGGTCTTATTTGAATTTCCAAAAACATAATATTTTTTTCACACTTTTTTAATATAGAAGGTATTTTAATAATAATTTTCCTTTTTAAATTATTATGCAAGAGAAGCTCGATTAAATATCCTTCATAATAATTCAAATATAAAAAATTTAACTTAAGAAACTCATCAAAAATTATCAAAATTCATAAAAAAAATCATCAATATATCATCCAAATGCATTAAAATCATTGCGGGTATTTTCGTTCCTTAGAGCATCTTCAAGGGACATTCTAAATGATATACTAGTGCTAAATTTTAGTATTGGAATGAAAAATAATTTTCCAATAGTGTGCTATATTTGGCATTATGCCAAATATAACACAAAGTATAACACATGTTAAATTTTTGTATGTATTGTCATTTACAATATTATCACTATTTTATATATAAAATATTCATGTGTTTCATAATATTATTAAAATTTAATGTATGTATTTATGTTTTCATTAAATCTTATTTGCAATGTTATTCTCACTAAATTACAATCAATCATAATTAATAAGAGAATAAGTATTTATGTTTTCATTAAATCTTATTTACAAAGTTATTCTCACTAAATTACAATTAATCGAGAATATTTTTTTATTTATAATTTTTTTACATTGATTAATTTATTTATTTATATAAAATGTAAGTAATTGGTCGATAAAGTTAATTTTTACTAATCAATAATTTTTACGATTAGTAATAAAATAATAAAATAATAAGAATATATAGTAGAATAAAATATATATTTTATACTTGAAGTTAATCTATAAAATACAAAATAACATTTTTTAATATATATATACATTAAAGCAAAATTAAAATACATAATACTAAATTTATAATTAGCACACCATTTTAGTATAATGCACGGTGGCCTTACGTAGCGGAATTGTATATTGTATAATGTAATTAATGAAAGAATAACGATATAAAGTATTAGTAGCGTCATATCAGAATAATGCAATTATAATTATAATTAGGATTCAAGTAAAATTTAGTTTATTAATTAAATCATCTACTGATAATTCTGATGTAATTATAATTATAATTCAGTAGGATTCAAGTAAAATTTAATTTATTAATTAAATCATCCAATAATAAAGACATATTATTGTGACGTTAGACATTATTGATATCTTATAATTTATTAATTAAATCATTGAATAAACGAACGTATTATTATTATTATGGTACCGGACAATGCTAATACCTCTCGTAGAATTGTTGGAAAGAATAATGCTACGGGCTAACACAACGAAGCGTGCACGTCCAATTCTCAAATTTGAGATTAAAGCATATTTAATAAGATCTCTCTTAAGTACTTATTCCGAGATAAACACCAAAACCTTAAAAAAAAAAAAAAAAAAAAAAAACTCATACAGACGGAGAAGGGAGCGGCAGAGCCATGAGAGGCGCGGTCAGAAGTCTTCTCAAGTTCTCCAAGCTTAAATCATCATCCGTTCAGACACCTCTTGGCCTTAGAACTCTTTCTTCTTCAACCTCAATCACCACCAAAACCTTGCTTTCCGAGAAAGAAAAAGAGCCGAAAAAACCTGATAGGGACTCCCATATTCTCCAACAGTTCAGGCTCAGAAAGCTCAAGGCCTCCTTTAAGACCCCCAAAACGCCACACTCTGATTCTAATCCGAAGAGGGTAGAAGGGGTTTTGAGTTTTAATGAGGTGGGGTTGAGTGAGGAGCTGAGTGAGGCTTTGGCCCACCTGGGTTTTTCGTTTCCTTCAGAGATTCAATGTGTTGGGATTCCTGCAATCTTGGATGGAAAGAACGTGGTTCTTAGTTCTCACTCTGACTCTGACTCAGTGGAGCTGTTCACGTACTTGTTACCTTTGATTCAGGTAGTCAAAAATTTAGTTCTTGTAGTTTCATTTTCGTCTGGTTCCTGTTTCTGATGCAAGTCTTCTGAACGTTAGTTTCAATTTTAAAGATTACGTTCATATTGTGATTGTTTTTCTGTATATTGTGATTTTTTTTTCTATATATTGTATTTTTTTTTTCTTTTTTTGGTGGTCGGGTTCATGTCTTCTATGCAAATTTAGTTTCAATGGTAAAGA
Source organism: Parasponia andersonii (assembly GCA_002914805.1). Taxonomy (NCBI): domain Eukaryota; kingdom Viridiplantae; phylum Streptophyta; class Magnoliopsida; order Rosales; family Cannabaceae; genus Trema; species Trema andersonii. Next base: position 651,837 of record JXTB01000216.1, on the reverse strand, counting down.
TTTATGTTCATATAATTCAGACCTATGTTGTTTGTGTTTAATGTTTTTGCTGTGTGTTTTTTAATGAAGAAATTTTGTTTTTTACGTTAGTCGCTGTATTACCTGTTTTTGGTATATCATTTCTATTTCTATCTCTAGTACAGTAATACTTAGTAGCTTCGCAAATTAACTACTTCAATTGGGAAAAAAAAATGGTATGGCCTTGCCTTAAAAGAATATGTCATTTACAAGTTGTCACGTTAGTTTACAAAATTAAAGGTTCAAGATTGTTCTTTATTACCTCCGTAAACTCCCCATATAAGCCTACTCTTTGAAATGAATGAATGAGTACAAATGAATTGTTATTTGCTTTCTCAGACTTGTGTTAAGTGTGAGGAACTCTAAAGTTAGATGCTGTTGCGATTAGTCAAGAGTATGAGACCATAGTGGTATACTTCTAAGCTGTTGTGTTCTTGCAGAATCTTAGAAGGGATGCAAAATCGTCTACTGAAATGCCCAAGGGTCCTCGCGCTATTGTTCTGTGCACCACACAAGAGCTTGCTGAGGAGGTCTAGTTTATCTTTTGTTTTGGTTCTGGTTATTTTGTTTCTTTTATTGTGTCCTCTAAAAGAACCTTGTAGCTTATTATGAGGATTCACTTAGGATTTGATTCTGCAGTGCTTTCGTCTGGCGAAGTTCGTCCTTGAGCATTCCAAATCAAAGTCTGCGAAGGGGAATGGTCCTCTTGAGGAAGATGCATCAGATAGTTCAATTGGCATGTTGATTAGTACACCTGATGAGGTCGTTCAGTTCATAGAGGAGGGTAATGTGGTTCCTACTGAAATTAAATACTTGGTTAGTATCCTTGTCTGTTGAATTTCCCTTTTCTGTCCTGTTGTTTTCTCTTGAGTGCCTTGAAAGTAGATTTATTTCCTCTACAATATTTAACGATGAGAGTAAATTTCAAAGTAGGTATTTGATGAGGTGGATGACATGTTTGATCAAGGCTTAGGTCCTGACATTCAAAAAATCTTAAGTCCACTGAAAGAGCGGCTGTCAAATACTAATCGCGAAGGCTTACAAACTATTTTGGTCACTTCAATGATGACAAAGGTATGGTAAAGTCTATACTGTTGTCTTAGTTGAAAATGGACAGCTATCTGCTGATTCATTTTGAATCCTTTAACAGAATCTAGAGGCCACCTGTTTTTATTTTTCGACTATGTTATTGGTTTAAAATTTTAGGTTATGCGTAAAGATCTATCTTCCCTTGTGGAGAATCTTGAACGAAGTCATGCAGGACAAATTGCCGCAATGTTGCTTGAAATAGACCAAACAGAAGCATTCCATCTCCTCGAGTCACCGGAAGCTCTGAAACAAAAAGCAGTAGAACTTATTCACTCCCTTAATTCAGCTTCGTAAAGATCTTGGCATATTATTTTTCTTCTTGTGTTTGTGCTGAAGAATGGAGGTACTTTGATTCCCATCACTAACTATATTCCGAGTTGTATGGTTGGACTTGAGAGACAATTTTATAGGGATTTGAGTTGATTTGCTGAGTTATACATCCTGACTCACTGGGATTGAGACCTTCAATTGGGTCTTATCTCGCTGAAAATTCTCAGGTAGGAGAAGATTAGTGCTTCATTTTCCATGTAATAAACTGTACTGCACAGTATAAAGGTTAATTACAAATATTGTTCTTGTACCAAAAACACCAAAACTCGCTTGAGTTTGAAACTGGGTTCTCCTGCTAAATCCTACAGGTTTTGGGATGCCAGAGAGGCAGAAACTCGAGCACATTGTATAGTTGAGTATTTATAATACAATTTATCACAATGAATCAAACAAAGCGTTTCCATATAGATTGTACGTCTATAATTGTCATATTTGAGGTCTGTAGTTTTGATTTTGATAAATTTGTTGTTTATGCTGAATCAATGGAAACTAGTTTGACTCCTATTGTTGTAGAGGGTTGTCAGTCACCATTGCTTGCTGAGTCACATCTGAGACTCGTTACATCCGGTTGGGCTCTATCTTAGTTGCTGATCTCTTACGGCTGAAAATTTGAAGATAGGTGCTAGTTGGTAGCACTTGCTCAAAAGGTGTTGTACCATGGGACTCCTAAAAGAAGTTAGCACGTTGTGAGCTAGAGACTTTCGATATATGTATACTTTCTAGTTCTCACTTGTCGTCCATATCTCTCTCTCTTTCGGAAAATGGAAATAGATTTGATACTAGCTCGCACATGTCCTTGTTTTTGGAGTCACAGATCAACAAGGCGAGGTGTCAATATTGAACTATTTGGAAAGGAAAGGAGTAATCTTCTTGACCTTGTGGAAACAACTTGGAAGGATTACATATTACATTCTTTAGTGACCCGCAAAATGCTTCGAGTTCTTGATCCTGGCAAGAAAGAAGATCAATGATGCATCTTCCTCTTGGTTGGAAACTCCTCCAAATTCCAGACTGTAGGTTCTTATCTTTGGCTCCAACGGGCATTTGCTACAATGGCAAAATGAGGATTGGAGTGAGAGTCAGATTAATATGAAAGAAATAATCATAGAACTTTGTTAATACGTCACGATCGAAAGTTAGAGGGGACACCTGTGGTTGTGAAACTTCGTCACGAGCATAGGTGCATGTATCAAAGACGATGTCCATTCTGGAAAAGAAAAAGGAGACCATGACATCTAGAATGCTCAAAACAGCTTGAGAATCGGTCATTGAGACACCGTGGATGGCGAAAAAGATGAAGAGAGCCAGTGTTGTCAATCTTGACCGTGACAATGCAAGCAAAGATCATGATTTCCAGTGCGTCCGACTCAAGAGCAAGAGGTACTTTTGTTGGCCACAACCAGATATTCGACGTGACGTCGGGATGGTGTGAAGGTTGTTGACATGCCATTGTAGGTTGGGGGAATGATAGTCCTTGTCAAAAAGGCCCCGGGTTGAAGTGAAGAAGCCCTAGGGTTACAAATCTTAAAAGGTTTCAATTGAATCTTCAATATAAACCATGCCAAATGGTCTATTAGGTTTTACGGTCCACTGGGAAATTCCAAAATCAAAATTTTCTTTCCTGAACTATGGATTATTGGCCTCTTCACAATAAGTTCACTTGCCTTTTTTGCACTCAAAGTAGGTGGACAACCGTAAGGTTATGGTTAATGTGGACAGTAATACAATTGGTATGAAATATATCTACGAAGATCTTAACTAAGACTGATGTGATGATGATCACGAAAGGAATTGGTATTTAAATGGTTAGGACCCTAACTCTCTTCACAACAGGCTCAATGAGGGGATTCTTTAGGAAATTTGATTAAGATAGCATACCTTTAAAAATTTGATTATTTTTCACTTATAGCTGGACCTCGAGGAATTAGCTTATTTAACATAACATACCTTTGCCTTCTCGATATTTTCTTCCATGGTAATTATCTTATTTAACAAACCATGCCTCTTTGAACAGTTGAACCTTTCAGAGCATAGGCTTGTGCACCCATCTTTCAATCCATTTAAGTCTCGTATTTATACTGAAAGTGACATTAATTATCGAGAGTACATTAACTATATTCCGAACATGCGTTTTTCGTTATTTTATTAAGGAAAGCATTTGAGTTGCTTCTTTTTTAACCACTTTCAAGGGAGATATTAATTTGCGAATTCTGTAATTTTTGTTTTGTTTTGTTTTCATTAAGGACTAGTAGATTATAAATAATTAGATTAAGATCTATCGAAAAAATATTTTTATTTTACCGGGGTAATTACTGGGTCTTTCTTTATCCTTTATTCTTTTATCTTTTTCTCTCTTTTTTCCCCCCTGTTATTTAGGGGAATAATACACATCCCCCTTTCTTTGCTTTGTTTAAAAAAAAAAAGGCTAGTTTTTCATATAAATGAAGTCATTGGAGGTCCATCCTATTGCCACTTTTCTTCCTAACTTTACCCACCTCTTTTATTATTACTACTATTTGATGGGTACGATCATGTTATGATTTTTTTATTGGAAAGCCTAAATTGCTAAATCACCAAACTGTATGGCTATTTCTCGGCAATTAATCACAAAATTGATGGTGGTGTTGTCACTAATCATAGTCCAAGCTAAACTTTGACTCCCCCCAAAAAAGGGATGCTGAAGAGCATGAATTTTGTATTCAGAATAAACCATGTCACCTAGTCAAAAAAAGTCACCCCGAACTAAATCACTATAAATGTTAGTTATAATATCACAAACGGAAAGGAGATAAGGTCAAACTTCAAAAGATCGCCAAAACCACTCTCCACGGCTAACAAATCCTCCAAATTCAACAACTCCCATAAGCCAAATCTTCATGTTATATAAACTCTAGTCTACTACCATTTCATCCATATTCCATTACCACAATGGCTCGCCAGCTTCTTCTTTTCCAACAAAGTTCACACAGCACTAATCCATTTCAAGTTGGCATGGCAGGAATCACCCTTTTCCTGTGTGCCATGGCGTTGTTCATGTGCGCTTCTCACTCGCGCAAATGGCGCCAATGGAAGGCTTGTTATGAACCCGACACCGATGATCCTATTGTGCCGCACATTCAACATGGAAATGGCGAACAAAACGTGGATATCGATGAAGAAGAAGTGTCAGTTTGGCAGAAGAACATACTGATGGGAGGAAAGTGTCAACTACCTGATTTTTCTGGTGTCATAATATACGACTCAAATGGGTGCATCGTCCCACCAACCAAAAGTCCTCGTTTGTTACTCCCATGGAAGTAGTGAGCCAAAACCAATCTGCAGCTTTTACCTTTTCCTTCCTTTTTTTTTTTTTAAAAAAAATTTTGTATTTTAAAGAGCTACTAATCTCACAAAGTTGTCTTTGTAGTACCTACTATTTCGGTACATTAACTGAAATATGTACGCAGATACTAGTCAATATAAATAAATTATTTTTGTCAATGCTAATTTAATGGTCGTGGAAAACATACCTGAAGAATGCGAAAAGCAAATCTTCAGAACCCACATAACTGGAAGAGCGGTACTACAGTAAAAACTGGGCAATATTATAATATAAGCGAATTTAAACTTACAAGAAAGTGAAAATTTGGTGAGCAATTAATCATAGACTAATCCAAAATTGCCTATAGTCATCTGGACATTGACGGTTCTTTCTTATTTGACCAAGAACTCTGTCCTCTAAACCCGACAACGCTTAATTTTGAATTTAATTTCACTGCACTGGACCTCTTGCTCCCTAATTGCTTCCTTGCACTTGAAGAAGGTTTTCTTGGGCCGCTTGCACTGGACGGTTTCACTGACTTTGATACCTTAATACCTGGCTTTGCTGATTTAGCTGGAACTGATGCCCTTTTGGATTTTGGTCCTTGAGTCTGAGTTGTTTTAACCGAATCAGCAGCCTTTATCTTGCTTCTCTGTTTTGCAACTTTCAACAATTTTTCATTCCTCCCCTTCTGCTCAGTTATTCGGGCTCTGGCAATGTCTCTCCGCACACTATTTACAGAGAGGGATTCAAGACTTTCATTCTTCCTCATTGCCTCCTCGATTCGGGTTGCTAAAACAGCATCCTTTTTAGCGACCAAACTCGTGACTTTGCCTATAATAGAATTATAGAAAGAAATTTCATTTAGTGAGGCTCAGTATGGTAAAATGAGAGAATTCTCCTTTTGCTGGCAACAAGAAGGAAAAAGCGAAAACAAAGAAAAAAAAAAAGAAGCAAAAGCAAAAGAAAAGGAAAAATGTAGGAAACAGATATAGCAACAAACTAGAAAACCATCCGTAGGACTACCCATTTCAAGACAAACTAAAATATTACAGAATGTCACACTTCAAATTTCGCAAGGCACACCCCCTAAGTATTTCAGAGCAAAATGAAAAGCATTTCTTTATTTATTTTTGTTTTCCTGAACTAGGTCAGATCAAATCGTACAACGAATATTGTAAAATTTCGACCCCTAGATCCGTACTAAGATTTCAGAAATGTCTTCCAACTTTCATGGAGTCAATAGAATAGCGTGGATGGGGATTATTAAAGCTACAATGTTCATGTATACTCAACAGTAAATATGAACAAGAATGGAAATGACGAAAAAGAGTAGTCAATTCACCTTTTGCGCCCATACGAGCAGTTCTTCCAGTACGGTGAAGGTAGTCAATCTAAAAGACAAATAAGTTAAGGTTTAGCTTCCACAGCAGAAATGAAAAGGATAAAAAATTGAACAACTTGACAAAAAGTAACCATACAAGGAGCTGGGACTTACCGAGTTCAATGGAAAATCAAACATAATTACATGATCAACATCCAAGTCCAGTCCCCTTGCAGCCAGGTCTGTGCAGACAAGTGTGGGGCAGTCTCCATCATCAGTCTTAAACTTATTGAGGTTTTCAACCCTGTTTTAAACAATATGGGCTAAGTACATAAAGTTGATTATCATAATTCTCACATGCATTTTTCTATTTTTATGCAAAGAAAAATTTAAACTCTCCCCTAATTCAAATGGTTCAATTCAACATAGACCATTCAACTACTGAACCACATTAGAACAGCAGTCAATCGGTTCTTTACATAAATTGGTAAGATTTTAGTTCACAGAGAAAAAATAGGGAAAAAAGTTTTCCCAATGCAGGGAAAAAATTTTGAGGCATAAACGTACAAGATCAAGCATATGTAATTGTGTTTTTTCTTACCTTTGTTCTGCTGGCACCTCACCATGGTAATTGACGGTAGATATCTGATTTTCACTGAGAAAGTGATCCACAGCACGGCTGGAATTCAGTGTGTTACAGAATACCATTACTTTGTTTCCTTTTGCCAAACTCGGTTCAAGAACCTGCTCTTCACCACAAAAAAGAGGGTTCTTCCACTGTTACCGATGTAATGAGCAACTAACAAATTCTTTTTCTAGTGTTTTGACTGACCTATACAACTTTCTCAGCAAAGAAATACTTCCTCTCTATTTTCACAAATTTTCTCCTATGTTTTCCCCCTTTCCAATCTCTTTGAGAATATTTGTTCTATCTTCCTCTAACTTTTATGTTTCTCCAATTGGTCAAATCACAAGCCTTTCTTGCATCACCTTCTTTCTTTTTCTTTTAGTTGTGCAAGGTATAATCAATCTGTTTGAGTAAGACCTAATCCAAACAAATGCATGACTTTCAAACCAAACTCATTTATCTCATTTCAAAAACATAACTGTACCTTTTACTTCCTACTGCTTTGTGAATAAGAATACCCTTTAATCTAGCAAGTGTTCATTTGTATTGGTAAACATTTAAGAAGTCCTTGATATTCATCAAACAGCTAATGAGCAAGTAGCAGCCTTTTAGTAGTACTTAGCTATAGGGACAAAGGAAAAAAAAAAAAGCAAAACTTTTGGTATTACTTAACTCTAGGTAAAAGATCTCATTATAAATTAATGATGCAGTACAATATAACAGTGGTAATTTTTACTAGTTCTTGTCGATGTAAATAGTACAAATTGAAGAACATGCTTCAAGCTGCCAACATACAAAGATCTATTTTAATGAGTACCAAAGTATAAACGTAATTTTTACTAGTTTCTTGTCGATGTAAATAGTACTAATTAAAGAACATGCTTCAAGCTGCCAATATACAAAGATCTATTTTAATGAGCACCGAAGTATAAACTTAAGATGCTAATTGAAAACACAGTATTGCAAAACGTTACACATTACTGCCACTCGTTTCTTACCTTGACAAGACATGGTTGTTTAAACTAGAAAGAAATCATATAATGATAAGTGAACAACAGTATACCTGTAGTAATGCTTCCATCTTGTTTTCTGAGCCTGAAAGTTTGATGAAATCATGACGCGCAGAAGCAACTTTTTTATGCAATGTTGATGTGCGCAAATGTTCGATCCCTTGAAACTCCTCGTCAATCAGCTTTTGCACTGCCTGTAAAACCTCTTAAAGGTCAACTATCCAACTTCATTAAAATATCATAACTTGGAGGAATACTAAATTGCAGCAAACAAAGGGTAAACGAGAGAAATCATGATATTGCAATTTAAATCCTACTTTCTAGATTTTGTTATTTGAGAATTAACAAAGATTTTTGTGTTATTAGTAAGTACGAAGGAAGTAGGTATAGTTCTCTTGATCATCTTTATCTCCTTTTTAACTCCTGTTTCATTCATTCTTATCTTAAAATCAATCATAGCCAGAGAGTCAGCATGATTTATCCTTCAATGCTGTGATTGTCAAATTAAAATAATTAGATATGCTTTACTTATTCAAACTTCAGAACATAAACATCCTTTGAGTAAATTCTACTTTATCTTTTAAAAAAATTAATAAATACATATGTATCAAAAAATTATGAAAGTTTTCAAAAGGACGGGCTTTAAATTTGGGAAAAGCTCAAGTGCACTCTTTTCCAAAGAAAGCCCGAAGAATAGGTTTTGGTAGGTCAAATATGTCAACTTGATTGTTTTTTTTCCCCCCCTAAAGAAATCTAGGTGTATGTTGCACAGAACTTAAAGAGGAGCAACTATTAAGCATGAATACAAACTAATTGAAGATTAGACACAAACTCCTATGAGAAAATGACTATTCCCAAACCCATACATAGTCTCATTGCCATCAAAAGACACTATCCTTTTCTCCTATGAATCTAAAAGACTAAAACCACAGAGACATCAATGGAATATCAATTAAAAGCCTCCTAATAAGCTCTATGAAAATAACGTACTCATCAGCAAAGAAACCAAAGAACACTATTAAAGAATGGATGGAACTTTTAATATTAATATGCAGTCAAAAACCATATATACAACCGGCTTTTAAGTTATTCATGAAATGCGAGTCTATGTAACATACTTTTGTCATTGTTGCAGTGACCAAAACAGTTTGGAATCCTTGACCATCAGGTTTTGATGCACGATGTTTCAATGGGGCCAAGAACTTACGAATGTCAGGTCCAAAACCATGATCAAACATGGTATCTGCTTCATCCAACACCTGCCAATAGATTTACAGAAAGAAAAAAAAGAAGTCCACCTAAGTTATTATTATAAGGCTAATTTATAAAGTAAAAATGGATAAATAAATAATCAAGAGTACATAAATATTGTCTAAGTACACAAAGTTAATATATCAGAACACTTACCACGTACTTGATGTCACCATAAACCATGTTCCCATCCTGAATATGTTGAAGAACCCTTCCAGGGGTCCCAACAACCATATCAGTTGCACTATTCAATGAATCTTCCTGTGGTCTTAACCGGCCACCACCACTTACCATAGTAGATCGGAATCGAGCGTGATGGCTAATGGACTTGGCAACTCGGAAAACCTGCAAGGCCCACGTATTACTAACCAGAAAGGCAGAGTCCAAATATTCTTTATTGATCTTAAGTTACAAAGCTATACAAATCGCACCTGCTCAGAGAGCTCCCTTGTGGGGCACAGCACAACCGCACGAGGACGCCTCGGCTTCATTAGCATGCCAAATAATTCCTCATCCCGTCTCAGCAACTGGAAGTTTTAAATATTTACAGCAGTTGTCTCATTAATAAAAGGTGCAACGGAGGCAAAATCAACATATATTAAAATCTGTGAAGAAATGAAAGTAGATACAAATGATCATATTTGATTAACTTCACTCTAGCCACTACGGTGAAAAATGGAAGATGCAAATCTAAAAGCAAACAAAGAATACAACCAAGACAGCACATTTCAATAAAGTCACCAAATTATATTAATTTAATAACATACAGAAACCAAATCCAAGTTACATCATAATCCAAAACCAAACCAAATTGAAACAAAACTGAAAACCCCCGATATTAAACAAAACCCGCATCCAAAATCCAATCAACAGAAGAGAAGACAAATTGCAAAGAAAACTAGGAAATAGAAGTACCTGAACAAGAGGCAACATATAAGCCAAGGTCTTGCCAGAACCAGTATGAGAACCCAAAACAACACTCTTTCCTCCCAACACAGCTGGGACCCCAATAATCTGAATCTCAGTAGGAACCTCAATACCCATCTCTCTTACAGCCCCCATTACCTCCTCAGTCAGACCCAGTTCTTCAAAGCTCTCAACCACTTTCTTCTTCTTATTCTTCTGGGACTTTTCCAACCCATCTCCACCCTCCTTCTCACCATAGCCAGCTGCTGACCGTGGTGAGCTTTTGGTTGCTTCAGCGGGTTTTGCAGAGTCTTTGAGGTGTCTGAGTCTCAGCCTCTCAAGAAGGATGGAGTGCTTAAGGGGTTGAATGGCTTGGTCCGGATCAATGGTATCCGTTTCGGAAGCGGTGGCGGGTGTGGCAGTGCAGAGAGGCCTAAACCCTACAAAAACCCTAGTGGGTTTGAAAAGAGCGGGGAAGCGTTTGGGTGCTGATAAACGAGATAAGGCAGAAAAGTTTGAAGAGAGAGATATGGTGAGAAGGGTCTTTGCAGCTCCTCCCATGGCTGCTTCTGGAGTGAACTTGTTGAGGTCTCGTCTTTTCTTTGATTATAATACACTTTGGATACACGGTTCAAGGTCCGATGATTGGAAAATAAGGGTAAATCGCATCAAAGATCCTTCAACTCCTCAAAATGTCACAGTTACAGTTCGGTACTTGAAAATTTTAAAATGACCAAATTAGTCCTTAAATTTACTACCAAGTGACAAAGTGGTAAACTTGATCACAGAAATAAACACGTGACCTCAAATTGAAGAGATATAAATACATAAAAACTAAAAGAAAAAAGTGAAAAACACCTTTGACATTGTGATATGGAATTGTATGCAATAATTTCAATCTCTCTCTTTGGAAGAAGAAACACACACAACCTACCCTATAACTTTAAATACCATCCTTATTCAATCCGTGAAGTAAAATCTTTTAAATTCAAAATCAACACAACCATGAGTCGATAATTGATGAATCACAAAACCAAAATTTTCGAATACCATGAAGTTTTGAAGTTCTGATTTCCTTATAGTAGCTTTAATATCTAATTTTTATGGGGGTTAAAGGAAACAAAAAAAAAAAAATGTTAGAGATTTTACAGACATGATAAAATTAAAAAAAGAACTTCTATCTAATGAAGCTCTTCGTTAGTTTCACTATTTGACATGTTTAGTCCGTTATACTTTTTAACACTATAAAAGTGTAAGATATTTAATAGAATCAATAAATCAAATAGTGGGATAAGAGTCCTGAAGAAAAAAAAAAAAAAAGAAAGAAAGAAATAGTAAGACAGGAGTGTAGCAAAGAGAGGGAGCTAGCACTCCTCCTGGCCCATATCTTAGGATCCATTAAATGAATCTCGGCTGCACTATGAATTAGGAATATGTACATGAATGCCCCATTTTTTAACCGATCACTGATGTCAAATTTTAACACAAACCATTACATGGATATGGATAATAACTCAAATAAGGAAAGTTTAGGTAGCTCGAAACATATCCAAACCCATGTCCTGATAAGAGTGGATAGTCACCATTCAAGGCTACGGATAATCATAAAATACAAAAATTGCGCCATTGAAGCCATTCATAGGATTGAAAGACCCATTTTACTTTGGGTCATAAGAATATTGGGCTTAAAGTAAATAAAAGGGCTTTGAACAAAAGGAACCCATTTTGGGGTTTAGGATTAATATATATCCCCTTTTCATTTAATGAACAGATATATCCATTTTTGGTTTTTATATTCTTTAATACCAGAATTATCCTTGACACCTACCACTCTCATCTCACTTTTACAGTTTCAGACTCTCTCTCTACATGAATGAACCACCGTTGAAGACCCACTTGTTCTCAGTCTCACTTTCACGATTTAGACTCTCTCTCTCTCTCTCTCTCTCTCTCTCTGAACACGAATGAACAACCATTGAAGACCAGTCTCTCTCTCTTACCAAAACCGCCATTGTTGACCTTGGATTTCTCTCTTCTCGAAGACCTGCAATACAATTCTCTCTCTAGCTCATCACTAACACCTTCAAAGACCGACCTTCGACATTACCTCAGACATACGATTCTATCTGCCATTTTCAATAGGGTTTTGCAAGTTGGTTTTTGCCATAGGTCTCGAGTCCCAAAACTTACTTATTTTCATTATTTGTGATCGTGTGTGCTTGTAAATATAAGTGTTTGTGAATTTTATTCGCCTAATCTTACACACTCGAACACTAACAACGCCATATTATAGTTATGATTTGAGTATAAGTAGAAGAGGAAAAAAAAATTAAGTGTTCGGTAATTAAATTAAATTTACAAAACTATTATAATTTAAAAACATCATTTTTGTATTTATTAAACTATAGATTGTATTATGAAAATGATATTTTAGGAAGTTTGTATGATGGAAGCATAATTAGTTTTGTAGAAGCAACTCATATGCCCTAATTCTCAAGTTATGTGAATAATATGCTACCAAAATTTAAGATTTTTGACGTGATAGTTTGCAGATGTCAACTGATCTCTCCCATTTTCTTTTCATTTTTATCTCTTTATTCCATATAATATATTGTTCTACGGATACAACAATTTGGCTTAAATTTCAATCAACAAATTGTTGCTTCTCTTAATTCTCATTTCCACTATTTTCATATCATGCATAGTATGGTCGCATGTAAGTCTATCATATAAAACGTAAGTTTTGGATATAGTACTCTAGGTGTAGCAATTACAAATAAAATCAAAACAAATAAGAAAACCAATTAACAAGATAGTCGAGGGTGCACTATACTCCCTAGCTAGGAAAAAGCATAGAAGTTTCCAAATTCAACGCTTAAAGAGAATTTAATATATTGATCTTACCAATTCAAAAGAAAGCAAACAAATTAAAAATCTCTCTGACGAATAAACAATCAAAACATTTAGATACATTATTTCTAAATAAAGTAAAGAGGAACTGGTTTTTGGTCAAATTTGTGGGATGACTAAATTAAGTATATTATCCCTAAGAGTGAGTTAACATATATATATAAGTAAAGTCCATGTTGTTCTTAGCTAAATAAAATAATAATTAAAAAGAAAAAGTCCATACTATAGAATAGTCTCCATTTCCTGAGTCCAATTTATGACTTATGATCCCAGCATTGCTTTCTAATAAATTGAAGTAAGAAGTTACCGTGTGTGTGACTTGGTTCTTTTCTCCATTATTATACAGGGAAGCCTCTTACGACTAATTTGGTTACTTCAATACAAAGGTGAGAATAAGTAAGAGGATCTCACTTAGAAAATGAGGCTTTGACTATATATATAGGAGCGACACAAAAATAAGAAAACATTTCAAGTTTGATTTCTGTGTGATGTTTTAGAATGACAATAAGCAGGTTATTAATTTAGACACTAAAGAGTTAAAGCAAGCTCACTCTAAACAATCATATTCATATCCTATACATAAACGCTATGGAAAGTCTGAAAAGCCTCTCTCTAACCTTCTTAGTCCTTTTTCTTGTACCAACCATTATTAATGGTGATTCAGCTTCAACCAATTATCAAGAAGCTGATGCTCTTCTCAAATGGAAAGCGACCCTTCAAAATGACTCTATTTCACTCCTAACTTCATGGACTAATGGTACTACAAGTCCATGCAGTTGGTTTGGAATCGGTTGCAACACCGGTGGAAGTATCATTAGAATAAACCTTACAAAATCTGGTTTACAAGGTACGCTCCATGAATTTCCATTCTCTTCTTTCCCTAATCTCGAGTACTTTACTCTCAGCATGAACTCAATTTTTGGTACAATCCCACCTGAGATCTCTTTCCTCTCCAAGCTCATTTATCTCGATTTCTCCACCAATCACTTTTCCGGGGAAATCCCAATCGAACTCGGCCATCTCTTGAACCTAGAATTCCTTCTCTTGGCCAACAACAAGTTAAACGGTTCAATTCCACAAGAAATAGGCTATATAAGATCATCACTCACTAAGCTTGCACTTCACAACAACAAGTTAAATGGTTCTATTCCTGTTTCCTTTGGAAATTTGACCAACCTGGCTTACTTAAGTCTTAACATGAATTCACTTTCTGGAATCATTCCTATCCAAATGGGGAATCTATCCAATTTGGTTGAACTTTACATGGAAACTAACAATCTCAGGGGCCCCATCCCTTCAACATTTGGAAGCCTTAGAAAGCTAAAAGTGTTATCCATATCCAAAAACTACCTTTCTGGAACAATCCCGGAATCCTTGTACGATCTCAGAAACCTGTCCCAAATTCATCTCAACCGTAATCAACTTTCGGGTCCAATTTCAGATCGTATTGGAAGAATGAACTCTCTTGTTTCTCTAGAATTGTGGGAGAATCAACTCAGTGGAACCCTCCCAACTTCACTTGGCAATCTGACCAAACTAGAGATTCTATACATTCGTGACAACAAGCTTTCTGGTTCCATTCCCCAGTCAATACAAAACCTTACCAAGCTGACCGTGCTAAGACTCGCCAGGAACCGATTCACCGGTTATTTGCCCCAAAACATATGCCATAACAACTTGCTTCGGAATTTTACTGCTAATGGGAATTATTTTGTTGGTCCCATCCCAAAAAGCCTGAAAAATTGCTCAAGCTTGCATAGATTTAGCATCCATGACAACCACTTAAGTGGAAACATATCCGAAGATTTGGGTGATTTCATGTATCCGGACTTGCGTTTTATTAAACTTAGTAACAACGAATTCTACGGAGAAATTTCACCTAAGTGGGGGAGATCTAAAAACCTAGAAGCTATTTTGATTAATGGGAACAAAATCTCTGGTACCATACCACAAGAGATTGGAAACTTGTCTCAACTCTCTGTACTTGACTTTTCCTCCAACCTTTTAGTAGGAGAGATTCCTAAAACGTTGGGGAAACTGTCTCCGTTGATGATTTTGGAGTTGAATAACAATCAGCTCTCCGGCGAAATACCTCCCGAACTCGGATCACTAACTCACCTTGAGTCTCTTGATTTGTCCTCAAACAGTTTGACCGAGTCAATCCCAGGAACCCTAGGGCTTAACTTATTGAATCTCTACCACATGAATTTGAGCAACAACAGATTGAGCCAAGGAATCCCAATTGAGTTTGGCAAGTTGGGTCATCTCTCAATACTTGATCTGAGTCATAACTCTCTCACAGGGAAAATTCCAACCGAGTTGAAGGGTTTACAGAGCTTGTTGACCTTAAATATCTCCCATAATGATTTTTCTGGCAATATTCTCGGCACTTTTGACCAACTCCCCGGATTGTTGTACGTTGACATATCGTACAACGAATTGTGGGGCCCTCTACCTAACAACAAAGCCTTTCTTAACGCTCCAATTGAAGCATTAGAGGGAAACAAAGGTTTGTGTAGCAACAATGTAACCGGATTAAAGCTCTGCGAATCTCCGGCGCCATCAAAGCACAGCCGCAATGTTAAGTATTATATCGTGGTTTATCCGATTCTCGGGGTTCTTCTCTTTTTTCTCTGTTCAATCTATATATTTCTGCAAAGAAAGGAGAAGAAAAATACTGACAAAGATGATCAACAGTTGGAAATAGTGGAAGTAAAATCGTTGTTCTCCATTTCAAACTTCGACGGGAAAAGATTATATGATGAAATCATAAAAGCGACCGAAGATTTCGATTCCGCATATTGCATCGGGAAAGGAGGAACTGGAACCGTTTACAAAGCGGAGCTTCCTTCTTCTTATTCGTCGTCATCGGCAATATCAACCCTAGTAGTAGCCGTCAAGAAGTTTGAATATGGTATTGGTAGTACTGCTACTACTTCTCAAACTAGGTCGTTGATGACCTCGGAATCCTATAAAGAGTTCTTGAACGAGGTGAGGGCGTTGACCAAGATACGACATCGAAACATCGTGAAGCTTCATGGGTTTTGCTCCCATTTGAGGCACTCGTTCTTGATCTATGAGTTCCTTGAACAGGGTAGCTTGAGTTCAAAGCTGAGAAACGACAGTGAAGCTAGGGAGTTGGATTGGAGTAAGAGACTTAATATCATTAGAGGCGTGGCTGATGAGTTGTCGTACATGCACTTTGAGACCTCTCCTCCTATTGTTCATCGAGACATATCCACCAAAAATATTTTGCTAGACTCCAATTATGAGGCTTGCATTTCGGATTTTGGTACTGCTAAGCTTCTAGAGAAGGACTCATCAAATTGGACCGTTCTTGCTGGCACTTTCGGCTATGTTGCACCAGGTACGTTATACGTTCGTACGTACCATGTAATTTATTCATAGAATCAGATACTTTAATTAATTTGTTACTACTTGTCTTGAAATTTTGATTCAATTTATAAAAATCTTACCAAGCAAAGCCTTTCTGTACTTTTTAAAACAATTTTTTTAAAAAAAAAAATTAGATTTCATAAAATATGTGTCTTTTGCTTTAAAAATGCCCTTAATTTATCTACATAATAGTTATATTATTCGCCACTAGTTCATGTTACCTAATTTTCTGAATAATGATTATCTGACTATTTTTAGATCTGATGGATAAAAATCATCTTTCTAAGGAAAAAAGAAAAATAGATAGGGTGGTTTCTCATATAACATATTTCAAATTAGGAAGAGCATTAATACTTTCTTATAAAGACATTATGTGTTAAACTATGAAAATATGTAATGGTACTTTTTTTTTTTAAAAAAAAAAAAGTGTTGCAGTATTTTTTTTTTAAATATAGAAATTTAAATATTATTTCACTTAGTCCATTAATCTTTGGATAGAGTCGAACTCTACTTGTGTTATTTATGATTGAGAAAAGGCTTACTTCTGTCTAGTTGGAAGAATCGGGCTAGATGGCGCCAATGTCTTCTCTGTATTAGTTCAATGAGATTTTAATAAGGCTCATGCGTGCTAACCGTTTCATTTTTCGGGTTTCTTTCTCCACTTTTGAATATTGTTTATTATTTTGGATACTTTTGTATTATTTAAACTTTTTATTGTATTAAAACTTATAGAATGGAGTTGTCTCTTTTCTTTGGGTGTTAACTTAATTAGGATATCGAGTTTAATCTTAATATTTCTTTGCTGTGAATCATTCAATTTTTAAAAAAATTACTCGCACGTTATTTTTAACTGTTTCTTACTATAGTTATCTGACCATATTATATATCCCCTAATTTCATTTAATTTTTTCGTCTATTCATTATCACATGATTATTGAATACAAAATGATCGTTTTTTCTTGTTTTCTAATATTATTGGAATATTGCAGAGTTTGCTTACACGATGAAGGTAACTGAGAAATGTGACGTGTATAGTTTTGGAGTGGTAGTATTAGAAGTGATTACAGGACGGCATCCGGGCAATCTAATCTTGTCTCTGTCGTCACCGTCAACAAGGGCAGTGGCAATGCTAGAAGATGTATTAGACAATCGCCTTCCGCCGCCTCCAAAAGACATTTTAGATAAAGTGGTTGATATCTTGAAGCTTATAGTTGCATGCTTAAATGAAAATCCACAATCTAGGCCAACCATGAAAGACGTGTCCCAGATTCTATCCATCCTTGTTGGGAATTCCTAAAAAACGTCCTACTAACTAACTTCTACAATGAAGTTTATGTCAATTATAATAAATCCTTAATCTCGTTAAATTGAGTCATGCAGAAAGTTTAAGTCTGTAATTGCAAATGTAATTTACAAAACTCAACACAAAATCCAAGTACTCTAGAGATCTTGAAAATATACTCCTAAGCTGAATGTCCCATTTATGCATTGTGTCCTCAAATAGCAAAACACCCCATTTAGTAAATATATTTGTCTCGTCTAAATAACAGGATGTAGAAAATGAATGGAAGAAGATATAGCCACTAACCGAGAGATATAAGTAGGACCACAAGTGTTCACCAAGCAACTAATTTAGCCATCTAAGGCTATGTATAACAATCAAAGAGATATTTCTCCAATTTGTGTTCAAAACCACTACCAGAGTTTGTTTCTTTGATTGATATAATGATACTTTTTCTGTATATTGATCGATCTTTAAAATATAAAATATTATTTTAAATATAGATCTCAAAAACTTCAAATCTAAAAAAAACAAGCAAAATACATGCAAAAACGAGCAAAGTTCGTATAATTTTAGAATGGAGTGGGACAAAATGTATTGATACAACTAGATCTATGATAATAACTGCCTTGACACATATATAAAAGGATTATTAAAGCAAAGCATAAAAGAAAGCGCCCACCAAATAGATCCATAAGATCTCTCTTACTTCCGGCTGATTGCAAGTCCAATATTGTTGGCATAGAATAGATGTATGAAAATTAATCAATCTATTCAAGACCTTGAGCAAACAAAGAAGCAAAAGTCTCCATATGCTGTTTACTCAACGCCAACCCAATCTCAACTCCTCCATTCCCATCTCTAGAGTCTGAAAGACTTATGGAGCCTGACCAATCTAGCGAAACGATGTCAAATTTCCGCGGCCTTCCCCATCCAAAATCTGTTCCACTGTAAAAACCGAAACGCGGCGACCCCGAAATGGAATATATTCTAGCAACCGATGCCGGGTGGAAATTAGACGGCGTAACTATTGCAAGCCATTTTTCTGCTCCCTTCAAAACTCCATTAGTCTCCAAATTTTTTATACCATCACTTATGATTTTTGTAGCCGCAGCTAAGCCACTACGACAATTATCATCATCCACCACTAGGCTTTTCGTCTTGGTAACCACTCTACATCCCACAAGACAGTTCCCAAAATACGTGTTGGGTAAAGGAGGGTCTAAGCGCGAACGACAGTCCATGCCAAAGACGACAAGTATTTCGTCGTCGTTTTTCGTTAGTCCTTCGGCCTTGACCAAGCAGAGAACCACGTAGGCATAGGTCACAGAAAAGGTGGATGCATGGACATGATCACCGTCATCACCTGAATAATATTGGTTCACTGACTGCCTTAGTTTTTGTATATCCGCACGTGTCAAGTGGAACACTCCTCGAACTGAGTCAGGGAAAACTTGCTTCAGCTCAAAACAAACTAAGCTTCTATTACTGCGGCCGTCCAAGTCTAGCCACTGCTTCAAATAGAGATTTTCAAGCCCAGCCGGGTCTTTGATGACGCTTCTGTCGTAGAATGGTTTCAGCTCAAGCGGTAGATCGGGTACTACTAAAGAGTAGTTGTAGTAAGACTGTCCTGATCCAAGCGAACGGCACGTGTGAGCCCATGATTTCAGGAACGTGATCACAGTACTGCCATCGAGAACCACGTGGTGCGTGGTGATTCCGATGGAGAATCCGCCGTCCCGGAAAGTAGTGACTTGCAAGGCTAACAGCCCGGTCCGTTCTCTGGACATGATCAAGTCGGGCACAAGAGGATGGTACTCCGCCGATTTGATAACGTCCTCATAATTCGTGCCCGAAAGGCGGTAGAAATCGGCGTCGGACTCCGCCACCACGAGCGTAACGGCGTCGCAGTCGCTTTCGACGTAGTTGATGACGGGTTTGTCGGATGATTCGGGCCAGGTGAGGTTTCCAGCGAGAGGGAGGTAGTGATGAAGGGTGAGAGATAAGGAGTGTTTGAGCCTTGGAAGGATGTCGGAGTGGAATGACGACAACAAAGAAGGTGTCGTTTTTGCATCGAGGGTCGGCAATTCGTAGAACAAGAGGCTCTGAATTGGTGGATACTTTAGCCACCTTAAGTCGAAGAACGAGAGGGGTAGAGACTTTGGAGAATCTGATTCTGAAGAAAGTATAGGCGGAGGAGCCACTTTGCATACCTCAATTATTTTAACACCACTATTAGTGTTTTTTTGTCTTTCCATTTTGCGATATACGTACTATGAACACCTAGTAACTCAAATTATTATAGACTTCTGAAGTAGATGAGATGAGTGGTCTGTACTTATAACTTGACGTGGCTGTATAAACACCTAACGAAAAGAGTATCGGTTACCCCTTTGGGTATGTCCACATTATTATTATTATTATTATTTTTTCGATATGTCCAAACCATGGTGTAAATGTTTCCAACATTGTTATTATTATTTTTCGATACGTCCATATCATTGTGTAAATGTTTCCAACATTATTATTATTATTTTCGATATGTCCATATCATTGTATAAATGATTCCAACATTATTTTTTTTTCCTTTTTTTACTAATTAATTGACATAATTGTGTGCTGCCCTAACTTTCGTAGGATCTCATCATTTTTAAAATTTGATGAGGGATCGCGGAGCAGTCCTTACTCAGAAATTAGAAACATTTACTTTCATCACATTTCGCATTAAAATTTGGAGCTTCTATTTAGAGAAAAAAAATTTGAAAGTGTATGATTCGTATGCTTTACAATGTATTTCGTGTAATAAATATTTTTTGAATTGAAATGAGAAGAGAAAATCGGGAACCATAATTTTTCCAATGAATATTGTTGATTGTCCAAATTGCGTGATGTTTGCTTCGGAATAGTGGAAAAATTTTCAGCGGAATAAAAAATGTCCTACACAAACAGTGAACATTCTTGTTCTCTCTCTTTTCGGTTGGATCACCTGAGATTGACCGGGGAAGAGAAAGGCACCAATTTCCTCTCACTCTTTCTTTTATTCTATTATATTCTATTATTGGCATGATTCAGTGCAATATGGATTATTTATTATGATCATTCCCCAGTGATATGAAAAAAGGGGGGAATCTATGCCTTACGCATTGCGATATATATCAAGTATTTAAAAAGATGAATCCTATAAGAAACTTTTATAATGGGTTGCTCTCACTTGTATTAGTGCTCGTGTTAAATATCGCAAATTTCTCATAACAATATTGCTCTTACGTACACGAGCGGAGCTAGAGGACTTTTTTCTATAGAAATAATCAAAGATAATAATTTTGAACTCAAATAATAATACAAAAAATAATTTCTTTTCTTACAAAGATGTGTGAAAAATTACATTAAATTTCAAATTTTTTAAAAAGAGTGAATATTGTTTATTTCTATTTATCATCTTTGTAATATTAGAATTTTTTAAATTATTGTTATTATTTTTTACGCATTACATTTGGGCTTACAAGATATTTTTATAAGAAAATGAACTATATAAGATCGGGTATAAATTTTATCATCTTTATTTAGCGGGGCAAAACTCAAAATATAAAATTTTTTAGTATATTAATATAAATTTTAAAAAATCCAGTGGAGGCATAACCCCGCTTGGCCTTGACTGCCTACGCCCCTGCTTAAAAAGAAAATCACGATAATAAAATCCATGTACATCTTGTTGCTTTACAACTCCCATACTTCGAATGTTTACATATGTATACAGGTTGATATATATGCAAAAGATGACGCATGAATGTAACACGACTTTTGTTGGAGTTAATAAGAAAAGGTTATAAAAGCAGTTGACTTTTATACAAACATTTCCATCTTAATAAAATAAAGAATTATTCAATAATTATTTGTGCATAACAAATGTCTATATAATTATATAAACATATATATGGACACCAATCTATTGTTATTTTTTTTTTTACATATATATATATATATAGCTGTTGATGGAAGTTTTATCAACAATAAATTTAGAAAAAATTAAGAGATATGGCTTGTGTGAATTGAGTTAATGATCAAAAGCAAATAAAGAGAGAGGATTTTATAGTGGTTCAGCCCCGAAAAAGATGAGCTTACGTCCAATATTTTTTCCACTATTTTATGGAGAATTACAAGCACTCAAAGTTACAACGTCTCGTCTGAAAATTGGAGAACTGAAAAGCAATTGGAATACTCAAAACTTGATCTCTCTTCAGAACATTGAGTCCCCTTTATATAGGTAAAGGTAACCCTATATCCCTATAATCCTAATTATGTAAACGGGTAACTATACAATCGGGTAACATAAATTAAGTAACAACATAATTGGATAACCACTCAAAACGGGTAACTGGTTGATTATAAATAGGAGATTTTTGTTTTCCTTTCCTTGTAGGTTTCCTGTTTGATATAACATATACTTGTTTCCCTTTTCTTTCGGAAGAGGTCATCCACAGCCTACACAGAGAAGGTCGCACATAACTTATACAAAAAGAGGTCACATGACTATACAGAGGAGGTCGCATATAATCTGTGGAAGAGGTCGCACATATCCAATACGGAGGAGGTCGAACTTAATCCTTATGTGACCTTAGGATTTTAAACCGCACAACAATTGCCCCCCCAGCTCCATTAGTTCTTTAGGATGAAATGGAGCTTCCAATTACCGTGCGACCTTGAAAATGTGATGTCATGACCTAAACTTGAGGTCTGAAGAGTCGAAGAGCCGCCAGATTTCAAATCCCATCTCTCAAGAACACGCGTATCTTTTTCCTGACGGAACGGAACACGTGTAGCCTTTTCTGAGAAAGAGCAGAATTCGAGGAAGTCTAATGATATCAACCGTCTCTCTTTTAAAACCAAATCTTTTCAAATTTTAAACAATTCTGATTTTTCGGAAAAAATCAAATCCCGCGCAATCTTCAGCCTTCAGATTTAAAAATCAAACTCCCTGATCTACGGCTGTGATTTAACGGTACCTGGAATATAAATATCAGAAACCAGCCTGTTTCTGTTTCATTTTACTGTTTCCATCTCAGAGAATATCGAAACTCCAGAGAACCCTAGAGCGCCGTTTCATCTTTCAGCTCGCACAATCACAGCTTCTTCTTCGACGAAGTTCAAATCATCTCAAATCCTCCGCTTCTGAAGAAAGGTCAGTTTATTTCTTCTCTTATTTCTTCTATTCTTGAAAAAGTGATTTCAATCTTTAGGAATAAATACTCATCCCACACTAAAGTGAAATGAGAAAAATTTTTTTTTTATTTTTTTTTTACACTCCCCCTTTTTCAGTCCGTAGGTTAGACTTACTAGATAATAATCAGAAACGAACCTGTGAAAAGAATTTCTAGGGTCTGATACCCTATTTTATTCCCAACGAACTGCTTGAATATTTACTGATGAACTGCTCGAACATTTTTACGAATCCGTAGACTATTTAAGAATGAGCTTGCTTGCTTAGTACAGTCTTAGGATGAATACCCAAAGTGCTAGCATAGTGAAAATCCTCGATACCTGAATCCCTGCGTATTTCTTTTCAGATGTCTAGTAGTGAGGAATTTAAGGAAGGAAATGCATTTTCTGGAGAATCTAACTCGAGTGTTAGCTCCATTAATCTCGAAAATTATCTTGAGCCGAAACCCGAGATAGAAATAACAGGGGCCAGACAGAGTAGTCCTCGAATAGGCGATCTCTCCCAGGATCAGTGGCCCAGACATATAAGGGATGCCCCTACATTTTCTTCTGGCTACCAATATGTAGAAGGGAATTTGTCATGTACCAATGTACGGACGAGCTGCACATCGAACAAACTCAGCAAAATTGCGAGCAGCTATAAGATCGCCATACCCCTTCATCTACCAATGGAATTTAACCGACCACACACTCCCCCACATGGACT
>JXTB01000216.1:591582-621881 GCA_002914805.1 Parasponia andersonii | reverse complement strand
GGTAGAAGTCTTCGAGAGTTCTACACTCTCGCTCAAGTAATTCCTCCCAGAGTTTTGTTTCTGGTCGCACGCCAGCCATCATAAGAGTAAGAACTCCTCCTTCAGGTAGGTTGTTGACCTTTGCTAGCTCTGAAGTGAATCGATTGAGATAAGACCGTAGAGTTTCCTCTGGACCTTGCCGGATCGCGGACAAACTAACAAGCGGAACAGTGAAATTCTTTGCAGCTTGAAACTGTCTTAAGAAAGCTGTTTGTAATTGTTGCCAGGACGAAATTGAGCCGGATTTAAGTCTCGGAACCACTTCTTCGCTGCTCCCGAGAGTGTTACAGCGAAACATCTACAGCGTTCATGATCACTAACCCGATGAAGTTCCATCAAGTCACTGAAGTGATCCATATGGTCCTGTGGATCAGTTTTCCCATCAAAAGTGTTAATGGTGGGAAGTCTGAATCCAGTGGGAAGGGCTGCAACTCGAATCTCCTCGCTGAATGGCGACTGACGATACCCATCAGTGAGCTCATCGTCCCAGCCAGCAAGTGCGTCTAATGCGATCCTTAAATTGTGAACATCGACGTTCAGAGGGAAAGCATCATCCCTTGCTAGCGGTAAAAGCGACCTTCGTTCGTTATCCTGTTTCATGGCGAGTTGGTCAGGTAGAGTCTTCTGCGACCTGTGACATAGTGCGACGAGACCGACTTTGGTCGTTGTGATGCGATACAGATTGATCATGACTACGTCGTCGCTCCAAATACTGTCTTAGGTCTGCAGGATCTTGTCTCGACTCTCTGCTGAT
This sequence comes from Parasponia andersonii, assembly GCA_002914805.1. Taxonomy (NCBI): domain Eukaryota; kingdom Viridiplantae; phylum Streptophyta; class Magnoliopsida; order Rosales; family Cannabaceae; genus Trema; species Trema andersonii. The sequence goes on along the minus strand of JXTB01000216.1, from coordinate 621,088 downwards.
TCTTTCGAAGACGCTTCTCGATGGTCGTCCTTGTTCGCCGCTCAAGCGATCTTGACTATTAGTGGATTTACGAGAAAGTTGTACACGATCACGGTTCGTACTTGAATTCTCTGTACTAGATACTGGAGGCAAGTTTACGACCTTGCCTTTCCCTTTGGAGATGCGATCTTCATGATGCTCCTGCTGAGTTCTTGGCTGGCCGCGTCTTCTCGTCTCTAGGATCTGTATTCCTTTCTCAGGTAATTGAGCAGGATATTCTTTGGGACGTTCGTACTGTGGTGGGGTCACCATCTGCCCTTCAGCAAGTCGTCGCAGGGTGTCATTGATCTGGTTAGTGACTTGCTGAAGGTTCACCAGCGTCTCCTCCATATGATCCTGTCTCTGGAAAAGGTTTTCTGTTACAGTCATAGTACGCTGATCCGGAGCTGGGTCTGCCTGTGTAGCGGCAGTACTTTGAGGTTGGTTTTGGCTAGTTCAGGTGACTCTGGTAGTATTTCTAGTGTTTGCCATTATTGAAAAAGTAGAATTTGACAAATTTTTCTGCCGGAATAGCCCTCCTTCTAGCGCCAATTGTTGATGGAGGTTTTATCAACAATAAATTTAGAAAAAATTAAGAGATATGGCTTGTGCGAATTGAGTTAATGATCAAAAGCAAATAAAGAGAGAGGATTTATAGTGGTTCAGCCCCGAAAAAGATGAGCTTACGTCCATTATTTTTTCCACTATTTTATGGAGAATTACAAGCACTCAAAGTTACAACGTCTCGTCTGGGAATTGGAGAACTGAAAAGCAATTGGAATACTCAAAACTTGATCTCTCTTCGGAACATTGAGTCCCCTTTATATAAGTAAAGGTAACCCTATATCCCTATGATCCTAATTATGTAAACGAGTAACTATACAATCGGGTAACATAAATTAAGTAACAACATAATTGGATAACCACTCAAAACGGGTAACTGGTTGATCATAAATAGGAGACTTCTATTTCCCTTTCCTTGTAGGTTTCCTGTTTGATATAGCATATACTTATTTCCCTTTTCTTTCCGAAGAGGTCATCCACAGCCTACACAGAAAAGGTCGCACATAACTTATGCAAAAAGAGATCACACGACTATACAGAGGAGGTCGCATATAACCTGTGGAAGAGGTCGCACATATCCAATACGGAGGAGGTCGAACTTAACCCTTATGCGATCTTAGGATTTTAGACCGCACAACAATAGCTATTGTTTTAACAAATTAAAATTTATTATGCACATTTTTTTATATTAAAAAGTAAGAAAGAGAAATAACATTAATGATGTACTTCTTTTCTTTTCACGTATAGCATTATAGTCGTTGGATCATCATGATACTAATCCAACGACTAAAAAAACACATATACTTAGGTTAAAAAAAAATACATACTGAATTGGCAACCAATGTATATATATTTATGATTATGATGTAGATTCATAGAAGATATGAATACAAGTTATTTATAATTAATCAATTGTGGTTCACAACAATATAAATAAGATAAGGCATTTTATTTATGTTGTAATAGGCTTTGTAAGAGTTTGATCACTTGTCTGGTGTAATGAAACTTACACTGAATTAGATCATAAATGAAATTCAATTGATAATATCAATAGGAATAAATTTCATATGTAGTGACTAATTTCACTCTTAATATTGAGTTAAATGTGATTATGTATTCTTAAGTACGACTTTATTTAGATTGCAAATGAGTGAGATCAATCAAGATCAATATCCTATGTAGTTTGGTGAAATATTTTATTGAAATATACGATGTATTTAATAATTTAGAATCCAGTAAAATTAATATCTCTTAGTGGATTTTAGTATTTGATCATAAGTCATAAACATAAACATGTCTAACATATTGACTGATGACCATTAGACAAAATTAGTAAGAACCAAAAAATATTTTATTATATTTTCACGAAAAAGTAATTAGCAAAGAATTATTATGACACGAGACATTACTTCACAAGTAATCATGGACAATTAGGATACAATTTCAGTCCTTTCGTTGAATAAATTTAAAATTAAATAATTAACAAACCTCTTAATTATAACTGATTGTTTATATCTCATAAGATTCTCGGGCTAGCTTTCGTCTATATTTATACTATCGGACCAATTTGACTTAGTTAAATTAGAAGATCAGATTTTGGACTGCACATAATGCCACACACCTAGTACTGTTATTAGGCCTAAGCGTATAGCACATATTATAATGGACACCTTATATTAGTTTTGGTAACTACCTAGATATACTGACTAGTGAGAATACAAGAAAAATTCATTATTTAAAATATTCTAGTTTCCAGAAAAAAAAAATATAGTAGTAATTCATATTATTAATTTGATTCAATGAACTTGGACATATTAGATAGTTGTGTAAAATTATTCTAAGTGCGGTTAATTAAGTGTAGATATATCAAAGAAATACTAACAAGATAATATTTGACTAGTTGCTAAAATAAAAAAGACAACTGAATATAGTTGAATATTACAGGAGGTAGAAATGAGTAACATGAAATTTTTGAAATAAGAATTCCAATCACTGACTAATTTGGCCAATGGAGAAGGGGCCACACGCCTCTAGCAGTGACTATGGCATGTGACACTCTTAAGTAGCTACACCTTTACGTCTTTTTCTCATATTCTCTACATATATAGGAGACATTAGACACCTCAGTTACAAAAGACAGAAATTATAAAGAAATTCTGTTAATTTTTCTAAACAGTGAATTCTTAAAGATAAATGAATAATCAATATTTTGTCCTTAGATTTCTTTGAAGAATCAAAATACAGTCACTAATTAACTTGATTTTTCCTCTGTAACATTAAGAGATCATACTCTTTTGTGAATATATATAAAAATAGCCTAGCTCTTTTGTGAATATATATAAAAATAGTCTAAAAATTCAATTACACTTATTTTTCTAGCATATATATATATATATATTTACTAAATACAAAAGGTATGAATTTGATACATGATTCTAATATATTATTTTGAAAATTAACATGTTTATAGTTATATTTTCTGCTGCTGCGTTGTTTTATTAAAAAGCTATTAGTATATTTATCATAAAATATATTTTTAAAAATACTATCATTCTGCTAATTTTTCGGTCCTTTCAACAATATTTTGGTTCCTTTACGGTAATGCAATCGCGAAAAAAATTACTTTGAGAGTAGACATGATAAAAACACTTTTCTTCGGGCAAAGAGAAGAAAAAGGACTACTGTTAATCGTTGTCCGAAGGAAAATTGAAGGTGTGCCAAGTCTAACAAGTTTATCCTATTACGTTAGGTACTGAACTTACCCAAAAAAGAAATCAAATATTCTAACTATAAGCTTTAAAATATATGACATTATCATGTAAGTTTTTAAAATTATGATCTTATAGATATCCATTTACTTTTCTTTTCTTTTCTTTTTTTTTTTCCCTTTATGTTTAACTAGCAAGTAGAAAATCCTCCTACGAGATCTGACCTTTTTTTTCCTTTCACACGACATCATGATATAATATAGTTTGTGTAGGAAGACTTAAATTCACACGAGAACCTGATATTTGAAACAATGAGGAATTACTGAAGTCTTTTCTTGGGTTTTAAGGTTTAATATTAAAATTCTTGGGTATTTTTTGACATTTAAATTCATACTATCAACACTTATTTATTTTAATTTTAAATAGGGTTAATGTTAAAAATGATCCCTATAGTATCCAATTTATAGCAATTTGGTCATCAAAATATTTATTATAGCAATTAAGTCTCTAAATTTTTCAATTTGTAGTAATTTGGTTCCTAAAAATTGTAACTTGATGTTAAATTTTTAATCAAAATTGTATAAGAGAAGTATGTGATAGTATTTGAAAGGTAATTTAAGAATTTCAAGCATAAAAATAAACAATCATAGAAATTTTTTTTCTAAATTTTCAGCTCCAAAGACCCAAAAAGAAAAAAAAAATGAAGAATACGTCTTTCATACCCAAAAAGAAAAAAAAAAAGTGAAGAATACGTCTTTCATTCTCTCTAAATCTTTTTATTTAGTTTATTTTCCTTTAAATATACTTTAAGATGCTATAATATGCTCTTTATATATATATATATATTTTTATCAGAAATTTAAGAAAAAATTACAATTTAGATAGTCTAAATACCAAATTGCTACAAATTAAAAAGTTCGAGGACTTTAGCAGTTATAATTTAAATTTTAAAGAGCAAATTACCACAAGTTGAATAGTTCAAGGACTATTTGTGCCATAAACTCTTTTTTAAAATTTACAACAACTTATTTATTTAATTTTCAATAAATTAAATTGTTCTACAGCAACTCAACAATCAAAAATCAAATGGACTGCAACGCATGACCACAAGCCTTAGTCAACCTTCTTCAATTCTTTGGTCAACTCTGTATTTTACAATTTGTTTTCTGAGATTAGAAAAATGAATTTTGACTCGTTTTATTTGTACCATAAATGAACTAGCACTTGAGATGAGATGTAAAATCACTCGAAAAAGATTTTTTTTTTTCATTTGGATGTAAAAAAGTCTATTAATCCTAACGATTAAAAAGCTATTCTATTAATTCTAATAGATACTTAAATAGAGAGATTTAAATAGAAGTTTTTATTTTTGCTTCATACTCTATTTTAACCAAGTTACCTCTTCTTATTCCACTCCAGTTCTTGTAGGAAATCCCTTCGTTCCGATTCCAGTTGACGTAAGAATGAGTTGATGGAAGGAAAAAAGAAGAATCAAATCAAGTAATTAAATTGAGATGTTTATTAAGATTAGTTTTTTTTTTTCTTTCCTTCTTTTAAATTGTGACAATTTGATTTTTGAAGTTTAATTGTGATAATTAAGTCTTTGAATTTTGTGATTTAAAATAATTTAATTTTTAAACTGTCTAAATTATAACTTATTGTTAAATTTATGACTCTTAAACACGTCTGAATAGTATACTGTAATATTTAAAAATGTATTTAGAGAAAAATAAACCGTTTGAAAAGATGTTTAAAGGATTTCGAAAGGAAGAATGATATTATTTCCATTCTTTAAAGTTATTGTAGTTTTAAATTTAGAGAAATTTTTTTTATAATTATTACTTTTTATGTTTAAAATTCTTAAATTATCTTTCAAATAAACTTTCAAATGCTATCATATCCACTCACTTGTGTTTTTTTGCTAAAAAATTAACAATAATTTGTAATTTAGATCGTTAAGAGACCAAATTACTTCAAATCAGAAAGTTTAAGGACTTAATTGCTGTAGATAGAATATAGGGACCTAATTGCCACAAGTTGGTTAGTTCAGGGACCATCTGTGCCCTTAACCCAAAATATAGTTTGCCCCTCCCTAATCTCTTTCTACTACTTCTTCCTGCTTTGTTCTTTGGCGCCTGTGCTGCAGAAAATTTGGCGATTGAAAGACCGAAAATGCATCGAGGTTCACGGATTTCAGTCCGCAAATTGATCTTCGAACACCCTTTTAAGCAATTTTCAAAACCCATTTCATTGTTTTCCCTCAACCCGGTCACAACCGAGTCAGCTCAACGCGTCGCAGACCCAGCTACGTCGCCGAAACCCCTGATACCCAACTCGTTAATCTCAAATCTCCACCGTTTTCTCCACCCAACTCGCTCAAACGCGCCGACCCAGTTGGCAACTGGGCAGAATCGGAGAAAATACAGTGGAGGGTCGGGTGAGTTCGACCCGAACAAGGAGGTGGACATGATCAACCTCAAGTTTGCGGAAGCGAGGGAGGAGATTGAGATGGCTATGGAGTCCAAAGAGACTGTCTATTTCGACGAAGAGGCCGAGTGTGCCCGGGCGGCGGTGAAGGAGGTTTTGGACTTGTTTGAAGGGCTTTTAGCTAAGCTGCCGGAGAGCGAGAAGGCGGCATTGCAGAGATCAATGGGACTCAAAATAGAGCAGTTGAAGGCGGAGCTTCAACAGCTTGATGAGTAATGAGGTTTGTATATTTGGGTTACTTTCATACTTCAATTCATTGTACCAATTTTTTCATGATGTTGTTTATGTTTCATGAACATTTTTTTGGAAGGCAATAGTTTAGAGTTGAAGAGTTGGTGGTAGTGAACCAGTGATGAGTTTTTCAATAATGTCATTCTAATGTCTTAGAGAATGATGATTTTGATGATGCAATGTGAAGACCGAGATGTACTATTTCGAACTTATTAAAAGAAAATGACCAAGTTGTCATGTTGTTTTTCCGAGTTTGTGTATGACCTGTTCTTCGTTTTAGTTTTTGGCTCTCTTGGAAATGGAAACAAAAAGGTTGAGTGGTGGATATGATAATGTTTCTTTGATATGCATTTATTTATTGATGAAAGGCCTTATCTTTCGGGGTTGAAGTCTTAGTATCTCTTATACGAAATGTGTAATCGAGGAAGATATCACTCATTAATGGTGAAATGACTAAGGCTCTGACATATATGATTCTAAACTTATTTGTGCTTGCGAAATCCAACTATAGCAAGTAGTGATATTTGATATCTAAATTAGTGTTGAAACTTGAAAGTACTCGGTCAAACGTACTTGAAAGTACTCGGTTTAAACGTATACTTGGATCAACAGTAGGGGAAGATTTCATCTCTCACATAACTCCGACTAGTTACTCGTTGGGTTATTGAAGCTTGTGAAGTGGTCGTTCCAAAATTTATCATGCCCTGTACCACTGTATGACATCCAGTGCCGCCTTTGGTGGTATTTGTCGAATATAGTAGTATCTCAAAAGGGTAGCATATAGACATTGTGTATGGACTGCATAATTTTGAGGGCAGATTGATTTGTTACGTGCTTGTGTATGCACTGTCCTTTGTGGCAATAGTTAAGTGACTTAAAATTTGTTGAAGCATTGTTCATGAAACAAAGAATACGTACTCTGAATTGCCTTCCTCCCTCTTTTATACTAAACTAACCGGTGAAGAAGTGCCTGGAGATGGGTTCTCTGCAAATCAAATGGCGAATTTTAGTTATTATAAGTTGATTGAGGAAAAGTGCTGGGTTTTGATTGCCTCACACATTAATTCAATAGATCACTATTCCATTAAGTTCTTTATTATAGGAAAATATTGTCTTAAATAATAAATGCATTCTAATTCATTAGGACGGCATTATTGAATCGACAAGACCCTTGTACTTATTTGGTTCTTGCAGTTTATAGTTTTCACATTTAGGACTCGCTAGCAATATTTATCTTTTTGTCTTTTGTTTTTAAAAGTACAAAGGAAGAGTGACGATGTCCTCAAGATGCTGTTTGAGAAAATCAACATCTTCCATTTCATTTTCAACTAAGAAGTCGAAAAACATAAACATTGTGAAGCGGAGCCTCAACGTTATGTTGTCTGTAATCTTCATCATTCTAGTTAATTTCATCGTCCATTGTGATTGGCTTTAGAATGTCTAGTCTTGATTGTTCTTGGATGGCATATGGTTTCAAGGTTCAAGCCTTACTCAAGTCAACTCTTTACCCAAGCACTTTATTGCTGCAACTCAGCTGATATTGAGAATCAGCTATTGAACTGATGACATATGTGTGACAAAGAACAAACAGAGCTTCTTTATTGTAGTCTATAGCTAAGGAGGTTAAGGATATTACGTTTTTAACGGTTGTTATGAACTGAAGAATGCTCTCTTTGTCATCGTTTTCGTCCAGTTTGTTTTGTTAGCTTCTTGGTCTTTCTTATTGTAAGTATGAATATCATTGNAAATCTTTTCCCGCGTTGGATAGGAATAAGATCGGTATTTATGGCCGATGTTTTGGTGAAAATAAATGAAAAAGCTTCTTATTTAAGTAACCGAATTTTGGGTCCAGTTTAAGAAATGGTAATTTTTTAAAATACTACAAGATTTTCTCAAACAATATCTTCTGGATATTTGCACAATTATTTCACTTCTAGAACAAAAACCAATATATAATGTCAAGATACATGTATTTGTTTTTCCTAAAGTAAAGTAATAATAGGATTGATAATGTATACAACTATACATGTTTCTATTCTTTTCATTGTCACTGTTCCCTCCCCCCCCCCCTCCCCCTCTCTTCTTTTTCCGCTCCTTTTTAATGGTTTTTTGGAATATTAATTTTTGAACCCTTGTACTAAATACGATTGCATGCAATAAACCGTCTAGAAATATTTTTTTCATTCATAAAAGAGCGATGCAGGGGTTTGCAAGAAGAATGGAAACTCATTTCGTCAATGTTTATCTTGTGCCTACTCTTTTCAATGCTCTTTCTATTTTTTTGTTTTTTTGGCCTGAATTATTTCTATAAATAAGAGCTTGTCTTCTTTCCTAGCTGCATACATAATGAAATGCATAAGAATGTTTCACTTGAAGACTTAATGATGTGGACTGTTAGCCCGTATACTTAAAAACAAATATTCCCATGGTAGTTGACCATATCATGCTAACTTGGACTAAAACCCATAAAAGAAAAGAAGTTTAAGATAATATAAATTGAAAAGAGATCATTGTACACAAACTCAAGCCATTGATGATTAATATTGGAAACTGAGATCACTAATGCTTTTTGGACCTGCAGCAGAGGTAATCAAAACTAAAACCCACTTGGATTTTAAGTTTTAACTGATGATGAAAACCACGAGTTACTTCTAATGATTCATCTCTCTTTTTTTTTTTTTTTCCCTCATATTTTTATCACTGCAAGTATAGTTTCTTCTGTTCCTTATGTTTAAACTCTAATGATATTTATGCCCTTTTGTTTAAAACCCGGCTACAGATTTGCACCTTTTTATATGCTTATTTACAAGTTGCTACCAAACATCTGTAAACCAGACTGAACTAAGCAGAACCCAACATTACAGTGATGTTCATCTTGGCTCCATATAGAAAAAAGAGCAAGGGGAAGTAAAAGACAAAAGGGGAAAGAATCTAAAAAGGCAAGGATACTTGTTGTTGACAAGACTTTACTGGTGAAAATGGGGCTGTCTAGCCCTTCTCCTTGAAAATACTCTCTCTCTCTCTATATATATATAATATATATACCTACTAAATATATACCTACTAAATGGTGCCTATATATATATATAACATATTGATATATAAGGTTTTGGATGTAGTCTCATGAGCAGGACTTATCGCGTCTTATAATTTAGCAAATATCAAATTAGTATTGGAAAAATGTCTTTTGCATTAGATAAATCATGTAATAGGATTAGTCCCAAACCAGACTACATTCTACCCCTAATATATACAACTACAAATATATGTACATATACATATTCATGTAAGAATCTCCTGTTTTGGAAACAGCAAAACATGATAATTGTGGTCCTCTTTCAGCTTTTTGCTTCTTTTAAGCTACGGTTCTCCATAACATATAGACTCTAAGGAGACTGACCAACAATCAAACAAATAAAAAGAGAAGCTTACTGGGTTAATCATTGATCCTCCAATGTCTCTTTGTGATATGCATTTGTAATACCATATTTTTTTCAATATAGCTTTGCTGATATGCATGTGCATAGTTTATGGTTTAAAATGATGCAAGGCTTGATTGTATCTCGTCGGATCTTCTTTTTGACCATAATAAGGCATGGGTTATGGAGCACAGAATGTGAAAGACAAGGGAGACAAAACTAATGTCAGGGAAGGCATTTGGGGAGAAGGAAGGGAAGGCACGGCTTGTTCTCTCTCTGTCTGCTTTAACCCTGCAATGTAGGGACCTTGTATTATATATTTTGTACATATATACAAGGGAGTTTTGCTTTCTCTTCTTTCCCCTCTAGCCTCCTAGTTTTAGATACTGTCTGCAATTTTTGTCAAAAGTGTGTTCTTTTTTTCTTTTATTTTTATTTATGTGTATTGTTTTAAAAGCATATTAAATCATTAACAATGCATCTCTCTTTTAAGAAATTTAGGACCACTTTGGCTCTAATAAGTATGGTTAGCAGGACCAATCTCTCAAGCTATTAAAACGCAATTAGTTTTACAGCATAACCAATCTTTCAAAACTATCAAAAACCAATTAGTATAAGCATAAATTTAAATTTTTGAATTTTAATGTTGCAGTCATTGAGAGGTAGAAAAATGCAAAGTTCTAGATTTGTATTTCCGGAAAGAACAAAACAAAATGAGAAAAGGGTAGCTTCTTACTGGAGTTTTATCACAATCATTTTTAAGGCAGGCAGGCTTAAGCCTTTTTGTAACAAGTATCTTGTGTTCTGTTATGCAGATAGGATTTACTTTGTTACTATTTTTTTTTTGGGGGGGCGGCGGGGGCTAACAATGTACTTTCTTACTTGTGTTCCATGTTGATCGGACATTAATCCAGCAGAAGAAATTAACAAAACACAGAATTGGCAAAATGAAATCCCTCTTGCATGAAAAATAGCCATAACCATGAAGTGGCTCAGGGATAAAGAGTGACATGAAGAAAATCAACTGCATTTATACTTCCAAACTGTACAATAACCGAAGACAATCAGCCGAATCGACAAATATCGATTCTTGTTTCCCTCAATTAACCCCACTTGTTTTATCTTGGGATAGAAACTCAATCACTGATGTCTTAGGAAGGAAAAGGAAACTACTTAAGGAGACAAAAATCAACTTTGATTTGAGGACTGCTTTATTAGTGGTTGGGAAGTCTTTCCCCATTCTTCTTGTGGGGTCTTGACTTCCATTAACAATGCCACTACTTCCTTCATGGTTGGCCTCTCAGCAGGAGAAGAGTTAACACAAAACATAGCAATGCCTAGTGTCTGAAGCATCTCTTGCACCATTTGATCTGGCAGACCTTGGAGTTTTGTGTCTAGTATTGACACAGCTGGTTCAAAGCTTCCCATCTTCTTCTTCACCCATTCGACGATGTGTAGTCCGTCTCCCACCTGAGACTCAACAGCACTACGCCCACTTAGTATCTCTAACAAGACCACTCCATAGCTGTAGACATCACTCTTCTCTGTGATGTTCATCGTGTAGCCATACTCTGCAATAATTAATGCATTAGAAAGAACATGAATCGATGTGTCAATAAATCAAAATGGAGATTACAAAACGAAAAGCTAAATGAAAAGGAGAGAAAAAGTCTAACCTGGAGCAATGTAGCCATAAGAGCCAGCTACTCTGGACATGGCATGGTGGTAAGTAGTCGAGTTCATCAGTTTTGCCAGACCAAAATCTGCCAAATAGGCTTCAAACTTGGAATCCAATAGTATGTTATTGCACTTAACATCTCTATGAAGAATTGCTGGGACACAATCATGGTGAAGATAAGCTAGACCCTGAGCTGATCCAACAGCAATCTTGTACCTGATTTCCCAATCCAAGTTCCTATTTTCTTGCAGCAGCTGTTGCAGGTTACCATTTGAAATGTAGTTGTAGAGAAGGAGCTTGACGCTTCTATTCGAACAATAACCTATGAGCTTCACAATGTTTCGGTGTCGAATGTGTCCAAGAATTTGAATTTCGGCTGCAAATGAATCAATTGGTTCGTCTTCTTGCTTTGTTTTCCATAGCTTTTTAACTGCAATTAACTCACCACTGGGCATTTCCGCCCTGTAGACTACCCCAGAACAGCCTTTTCCAATTATGTTTTCGTCCTTCAAGCAATCCAAGATGTTGTCAATGGTGAAACTTAGCTTTTGAAATGGGATGAAAGTCCATGGATAAGAGAAATCTTCAGCTCCCGATGAAGACACACAGGGTCCTGAAGATTTCTCTACCATATACCTGTGGTTCCTGGTAACGAGAATCCATGAAGCCAGAACTGCTACGGTTACTGAAGCCAAAATCACTGAAATTATGGCTACAGTTTTAGCAGATTTCAATCCATTTCTTCGCATTAGACTCGAAGAACAAGTAGTCCCATCAGTGGACTCACAGAGGCGAGGGTTCTGAAGATATGAATTTGAAGATATAGTTCTGAAAAATGGTGTAACTGGGATAGGACCTGAGAAATTGTTGTAAGAGATATTAAGAGAAGTCAGACTAGTTAGAGAACCCAGAACCTTAATTTTCCCATAAAGAATATTATGGGAAAGATCAAGGGATTGTAACTGTGTCAGACTGGCCATTTTCTCAGGGATCTCTCCTGTAAACTCATTTGAACTCAAATCCAAACTGATTGTCAAGCTTGTCACATAACCGATTTCAGGTGGGATTGGACCAGAGAGGCTATTGTAGCTCAAATCAAGTAGAGTTAGCTTCTGCAAGTTGCGGATAGATTTCGGTATTGGACCTGTGAGTAAATTGTTGTTGAGAATGAGCTTGTTCAAGTAGCTGAAGTTCCCAAAGCTCAAAGGAATGTAACCAGTAAAGCTGTTTCTGCTGAGATCAAGCTGCTCTAAATTCACAAGCTCACCGAGCTCAGATGGAATTTCTCCACTTAAGTAGTTATTGTGCACGTCTAACAGTTCAAGAACAGTGATATTGGCAAGCTCAGAAGGAAGCCCTCCAGAGAAATGATTCATGTACAAATCAAGGAAAACAAGATTCTGCAATTGACCAATCTCCTTAGGAATTTGGCCAGCAAGCTGGTTCTCCCCAAGCCTTAACCTGACTAGAGATTGACAATTTGCAACGCTTTTCGGCAACCCTCCTGTTAAAGAATTTCCCAGAAGTAGAAGCTTGCTCAGTTTCTTCAAGCGGAAAATCTCTTCTGGGATTGACCCGGTGAGTTTGTTCCTCGAAAGATCAAGTGCATATAGTTCAGTGCAGTTCCCAAACGAGGCTGGTATAGTTCCAGACACTGAATTACCCCACAAGAAAAAACTTTGCAACAATTTCAGCTCACCAACCTGCCATGGAATTGTACCTGATAATTGATTCTTGTCAAGCTGAAGAGTATTGAGGCTAGTGCAGTTGCTCAGCTGCCATGGAATTCGTCCAGTGAGCGAATTGTCCGACAGATGAAGCTGTTCAAGAACAAGTAGCTTCCCCAAGTCACCGGGAATTTCTCCGGAAAGATCATTGGCAGAAACATCAAGAACAACAAGTGAAGAACAGTCGGAAAGCTCAGCTGGGATTGCACCAGATAAGGCATTGCCCCAAAGAAGCAAGCTAGTGAGCTTTTGCAACTGACCCAGTTGAGGAGGGATTGAACCAGTGAGCTTGTTCATATGCAGGTACAGATTCCTAAGCTCTTTACAAAACCCAAGTTCAGGTGGTACTGAACCAAATATCTCGGTATCATAAAGAGCCAGAGTCTGGAGATTGATCAAGTTCCCAAATGTAGGTGGTATCACACCGGAAAGTCCAGTTGCAGCAGCACCAAATGTTGTGAGATTAGTCAGTAGTCCTAACTGTGCTGGAATTTCTCCTGTAAGATATGGATTCCCACCAACCCGAAACTGTTGGAGAGAAACCAAAGAGCCCAGTTGTGATGGTATTGAACCGTTCAGAACATTATCTTGGAGACAGAGAACTTGGAGAGAAGTAAGGTTAGCAAGCTGTTGAGGTATTTTACCAGACAACCTGTTGGAGTTCAAGAAAAGGAATTGGAGAGAAGAGAGTGCCCCCAGTTCCGTAGGAATAGTACCGGAGAGCGAGTTGGATGAGAGGTCAAGGAGCCTAAGATGAGTGAGTTGGCCAAAAGAAGGTGGAACAGTACCTGAGACATTGGTGGATGAGAGGTTGAGAAGCTGAAGAGAAGAGAGAGAAGAGAGCTGAGGTGGGAGAAAGGAAAGGTTAAGAAAAACATTCGGCAAAGAGAGAGAGATAACTCTGTTCTGAGGAGAACAAGTGATTCCCTGCCATGAACAAGGAGTTGAGCTTGTTGGGTTCCATGAGGACAATACAGAGGACTCTTTAGCAGAAGGGTCAGCCGCAGAGAGAAGGGACAGAAGAGCTTCTCCATCAGGGGACAAACCGTTGCCTGAAGTCATGGTAATAGTCAGAGAAAACACCACCAAGAATGAGAAGCAAAAACCATCGACTTTTCCCATTTTTTGAGTTATGAAAACAAAAATGACTCGAGGGTGAAAAAATTAAGCAACGGGGTCTGAAGAAATGGAGGTGGTTCTTGCCCTGGAGCTTGATGGTGATGGTGGTGGTGGTGGTGAAAAAAGTCCACTCTAAGGAGACAACATGGATGTGAAAGAAGTCTCTACAGTAAAGAGGGATGCTTAAACTTCACACCAAGGTCCTGAAACCATGCATGTGGGCCCCCCCAAAAAAAGCATAGAAAAGAAAATATTTTTTCTCTAAAGTTTCTTCAGCGGAAAATACACATACAGTTGATGAACATACTCAAAAGCATTACTACAGGCTGCTATCTCTTCTCTTACAGGAAAAATGGCTTCTCGTCTTCTGGGAGAGGTTAAACCAGGCTATGTGAAGCAAACGACAGCGTTTTGGTACAAAGAAAGAGTCTTTTGCTGTTTAGTCCAAGAATGGCGGACATGAATAGTGGGAGAGAGAATGTTGGTGACGGTGGTGATGGCGGGGTTAGAAGATTGAATGAGAGAGGTTTTGAGGTAAGAAAGCAGAGGAAACAATGAGGTCTTTGTTGTTATAAATATTGTTCAAGTTACCAAGACCAGGCTTTGAAAAAGAATCCAATTTTTGCAATTTTTTTATTAATTTAATGGTCTAATCTACCCTTATTCTGCTGTGAACAAGGCAAGAAAGAAGAGCTCTATGTTTTTGTCTTTTCCCACATGACAAAGTTACTTAGTAGGGGCAGAGTTGACAATTTACCATTTGGAAAGAAAAAAAAAAAAAGACAGAACTATTACCCGTCTTAGTTTTAAATAGAACAATAATACTGTTCAATGGAGAAATACATGTCATGGACACACTAGTCATAGCCCATGCGGCGGTGAATTGAATATTATGAACGAATTTGTACCTTCAGGTAGGACCGTGTGAGTACCAGCTAATTAATTTCATATTTTAGTGAAAAATATTGTACTACGGTAAATGACTTGACTTTTTTAAATTTATTTACTGCTTAGATATAATTATATGATCTTACGTTAAGTTTGCTTTACCGTTTAATAATAATATGATGTCAGGTTAAGCAAAGGCGCATTATCAGTGAAGCCCCTTATACGCCTTATTATCGGAGCAATTAGGGCAATACTAATCTTATATGATCAGGAAGGCCGCTCCGTCCCAGATTTTATCTCTGCCCCGTCCTCGACACCGGAGAATCCCCGATAGGAGCGAACGGGGAATCATCAGGTCAAGGTCAAGACGGCACATGAAATTTTCGTCTCATAAAAATAATAATTAAAAAAAAAACTTTAATCATATTTTATTTTCGAGATAAAATTTTATTTTATCTTTTCATTCAATATCATAGAGTGATTTAAAAAAAACATTATAGAATTAAAAAAATATATATGTTACTAATCTAGTCGGTATTTTTTTTAGTCGTTAGATCATCGTTTAATAATAATCTAATGTATGAAAAGACGTGTATTATTAATATTATTTCTTTCTCTTATTTTTTATTATAAAAAATATGCATGATAAATTTTCATTAACCAAATTGATACCTATATCAATGAAAAACAAATACTTATTAGATTGGTATCCCATATATATATATATATATATATATATATATATATATATATATATNACTATAATCTTGTTAAAATCAAAAACACACAAAACACTACGAACCAAAAAAAAAAAAAAACACAAGTCTTAAAACTGGAAAAACACCATAGTGTAATTTGTGTTATATATATACATATATATATATATTTTAAAAAATAATGTAATAAGTATATTGGGACGGGTTCAGGTCTCTCGACCCTGACTCAGGAATGTAAATACATATCTGACCTTGACCCTATCTCGAAATAGTCTCTCCCGAACACCCCGTGAGGCAAATTGATAACCTTAGATAGACATTATTTCATGTCGCATCAGTAACATTTGAGTAAGTAAAACTCGTAATCAGAAGGATAAAAATATAACAAATCTTACTAACAAATTAACCTAGAGCAGATACGCTAAACCTCTAATTCTTTTATTCTTTGTACAATGAAAGTTGTTAAAGTGGGTCTGTGAATACTGTATTTTACAATGAAAGTTGTCGAGGCGTGTATGTTACAATGAAAGTTGTTAAGGACATACAATGAAAGTTGTTAAGGATATGTCTGACATTTCTATTATTTTGTGTCGACTTATTTATATCGTGCAAATTTTATGTTACATGCAGGTTATTTATCTAATAAAAAAGTTATTCAAATTGACATGATACAACACTTCTAAGCATTAAAATTATTCAGTAATTTTAATTTTTTCACTTCTGTTTTACTTTAGTAAGATAATAAATCAGCTCATTAGTTTATTGTTTTTATTTTATTTTCAATAAATTTATTAAAAATGTTTTATATCAAGTGATTATTTAACATTTTATAATATATTTTGATAAAAAATTAATTAATTAAGTCAATTTCATATTAAACATGCAGATTTCAAATCATATTATTGTGTCATGTTTAAATTGCCAATCGTAGATAAGGTAGTGTAATACTGTGAATACTATATATTACAATGAAAATTACATACATTATACAATCCCATTGATGTAATCCAATGACTAGGATTACTTTTGTTAGAGTTTGTAACCTGAATTATATTTGTCCAATTAGAAAATTTTGCGATGCGATATATATAATATTTTTATAATTTGGAGAATTTTTTGAAATCTATGGTGTGCGGGGTTCCACTCCTGTGGTATGGACTTGTTTTATTAGGCCAATTTTTCTGTATAATTTTGTTTGTACACATATATGTTTTAGAATTTTGAGATTCTATACATTTTTAATTTAGTCATCTAAAATTCAATTTTTTGTATTTTATTTTTAATATAGTGAAATTTTCTCATTTGATAATAATTTGTTCTAATCAGAATTTTTCACTTTAATTTTCAATTTTTCATTTTTTTCTTCCTTTTTTTGATAAGTGACACAAGTACATTATTACCTGCCACATAAGCTATCTCCACAGTCCCACGAGATGAGACTTGGCAATTGACTAAAACACCCAACACTATCTGTAAGAAGTTTCTTCCCAGTTAAATCTCAACAACATGGTTTTCTTGGTAATTTCATTCATGTTGATCAGATTTAGCCCAACAGAATCAAAAATTTCAGAGTCCATGGTATGGAGGATAATGCATACTTTGAGGCAGAGAGAGAGAGAGAGAAAGAGAGGCTTTACCTAGGGAAGATAAAGACTTCGATGATAATATTTGAGAGTAAGAGAGAGAGAGAGAGGCAGCTTAGGAGATTGTGAAAGGTAAAGGGAAGTGAGTTGGAGTAAGCAAAACAATTACCATGTTTTTCTTTTGTTTAATTTCTCTTGCAAAAACTAATGAGCTTCAGACGTGGCCTGGCCACAGTGTTGTAAAAGAGTTTAGTTTATTTAAGTAAGGTTTTATAAAGGTGGCGTGGAAATAGAGAAATTTGAATTGAAGCTTATGGTTGTGAGGGCAGAATTGGAACCATTTAAGATAGTACATTTTATTTTTTTCCTTTTTTTTACTGTGTGATTATACTGTGGGGAAGGTGAAGTTAAAATAAGGCAAGGTGATTTGGTTACCGAGGAAGAGGTGGTGGGTTTGTTTCGGGAGTAGCTCAAAAAAAGAAAATGTAGAGTCACACGAGAGAGAGAGAGAGAGAGAGAGAGAGAGAGAGAGATGGTAAGGATTTTGGAATATATTAGGGCACAGGTCACGGTTAGGGTTTCTATTAGGGCTTTAGGTTTTCATTGGTTTCTAGCAATATTTCAGCCGCACTGATTTGTCACCAAATTGAGCAATTTAATTAGAATAAACTTTTTAACTGAAGAAATAATATGGTTTAGTGGCCAGTGGAAGATCTAGTTTTAACTTCAAGTATTTGTCCATATTAATGTAATATTCTCGTAAACTCGATATCGGTTTTCACTGAGATTTCTATCTGCACTCTTGACCACGATTTAATTGAGAAAATTTGAACTCAATTTTTGTTTCATTTTTTTTTTTCCTTACTGTGTTTAGTATGAATTTTTTTAATTAATGACCTAATTAATAGGCTTGTTTTTCATAGGATAGTTGTAAAAAAATGTTGTTTCCCTGTTTTTCATGCCAAAAGAAAAATCAAAACGAAAACCAAATCCAAAAATGGGTGTCTCAATTATGATCATGAGTCCAAGCTTGTTTGAGGAAATTGATCATTTATGGGCAAGACCCTAGTTTCCGTATGCTTTGGGACCTTCAAGTCAAAATGATTAATAATTGAGCTCGAACACCTATTACAAGCCTAATGGATTTTGTGACTTCATTCATTAGTTCTGTTTTCAATGCTTTTGTTTCTTATAATTTTTTAATTTTCATTTAGGGCTGGCAATTGCTAATGAAGTACAAGAAAACATGACTTATTCAACCAATGGGCTTTGTGAAATTCAATGGTATCCTTTTCTTTAATTAGTTCTAGTTCATATCCCCTCTCTCTCTCTCTCTCTCTCTCTCTCTCTCTCTCTCTTGTTATGAGCTATGTAATATGAGGAATTTCTCTAGTAATCTTAAAGAACATTTAACATTTGACTTGGGTCTTCTACAAGGAGTTATTGACTAGCTGAAACAACAAACACCTCTTCTAATTAATTCTAAAGTCATTATTTATAAACTTTGATGTCTAAGAATTAACAATATGGAAACTAGATGATCAAAGATTTAGCCTGTTTGGGCGGAATGGTGCTCTTAGATTATAAAAATATTTGGATCAGGCCAATGTTTTGGTAAATACACAGAGAAATTGGGGAAATTAGACCTTTGTAAAGTGCCTTTTATAATATACAAATTTAACTACATTATTAAATAATATTACCTTTTGTTTTTAAGTAACAACGATTATTTTTTGATAATTCACAAAACATTAAATATAACAATATACTAAATAATTTTCAAACTATAAAATTCAAATATATAAGTATATTTAATTATCTAAACTCATTATTTTACAAAAGTATATAAATATAAGTGGTATAAAATTAAATATATATCTATAATATAATAAATTTTTATGTAAATAGTATTGGTCAGACTGGGTACAAAGCGAATTATTCTAATTTTGTCTCTACATTATAACCATATATTAGCGGTGCAATTATTTCCCGTTTATGTCGTTTTTTTTTTAAGTAATTTTTTCATTTTCTCACTCAGATTGTATAGTCACGAATGCTCATAATTTTAAGTTATATTATCATTCCTACCTTTTAGTGCTAATAAGATTATTTTGTAAAGATACCTAAACAAATTAATATGCAAAAATGATAATAAAATTATGTAAATACATATATATATATTCTGTAACAGCCCAAGAACCCCGCTAGCAGATATTGTCCGTTTTGCCACTTGGGCCAAACCCGCCCTCCGCAGCTCACGGTTTTCAAAACGCGAGGGAAAGGTATCCACACCCTTATAAAGAGTGTTTCGTTCCCCTTTCCAGCCGATGTGGGATTTCACAATCCCCCCCCTTAAGGGTTCAGCGTCCCCGCTGACCATCGACTCGGGAACCGGCTCTGATACCATCTGTAACAGCCCAAGAACCCCGCTAGCAGATATTGTCCGCTTTGCCACTTGGGCCAAACCGCCCTCCGCAGCTCACGGTTTTCAAAACGCGTCTGATAGGGAAAGGTATCCACACCCTTATAAAGAGTGCTTCGTTCCCCTTTCCAGCCGATGTGGGATTTCACATATTCAAGGGTAAATTTCATGAATAATATGTTAGATATTACAGCAGTAAAGCAACCAATTAAATAACACGACTCGTTCTTCATCACCCTTTACATAATGTGGAGTACCAAACTTAAAATATAAGAAAGATAACCATACTATATATCATGAAAATTACTCTTGGAAAAACATTTTATACCAAGCACATGACAGGGAGTCAATTAACGATGGAATAAATAAAAATATCAAGGATTGTGCCACGTCGTACAACGCAAAACCATGCAATATTTCTAAAAATCAACCAAAAAAATGAGACATATACGTAGGCGTACATGTAGATATATATTTATATACAATTTATAAATATCATCAATATCAATGTAATCTTAAAAGCATTACTTGAATGTGACGTATCATTAACATGCAGTATATATTGATCTCAAAAACTTCGTTATCTTATGGTACCTAGCTACGTAAAAGATACATAATTTGTTTATTAAGCAAGAATTTTTCACATTAATGGGTACCGATCGAGTTATTATTGTTGTTTACAGAATAACATTAAAACAATAACTGAGATCATGGAGAAGAAGGCCTTAAGCTATTAGGAGCCCTCTTCAAAATTTTAAAATATAGTATGACGCCATATATAAAAAGGGCGTCGAACTTAAATAACCCGTTGTCCTCCTCCATATATTTCTTCTTACATTTAGCATACATATCGAATATAGTATATACGCAGATGAAGAAAAATAATATTTACAAATCTCAATAGTAATAATCTAAGTACAGTAAAATTCCTTTTTCTTTTTCTTTTTTTTCCACCCAAAAAAGGGAAGTAAAGTCAAATTCTATTTTATGCGTGAACAAAAGAATTACCCTCTAGCTTCTTTTGAAACATCTTCTTGGTAACTCCTATCTCTTAGAGTTATCTGTTATGCATTCTGCCAAAGAGGGAGATTCCCCCATCTCTTGTTATTTGTAGTATTTTCATCCCTTGTAGATAAGATTTGTCACCGTAAGTCGTAAGTCGTAAAGTTAACTCTAGTAGTAGAAGATGATTTGAAAGAGTCAGAAAAATATCTATAGTGGAGCTCTAGTTGCATTTCTTGTGGAGTTGCATGCATCTTCTTTTATAAAAAAAAAAAAAAAAAAAATCCTCATTTAGCATCAATAAGAGATTACTACTTGGCTAAGTACTATTTTATTCTATGGATAGTATTTGGCATTGTTATTGAAATCATTTGTGGCATGCTTGTTAATTATAGATTGAATGAGATTTTATTTTATCAAAGTTCTATTTTACGTCTATTACATATAGCGCACGTGCTGTTTGCTTTGAAATGATTTAAAGAAAGTCGAGTTTTAAATTTCTGATAACAAGAATATAGGAGTTCGGCACCGAGCAATACATGTTTATGAAGTAGAATTTTAATCGTACTAGTTCTATTCTAATCGTACAAGTTCTTTTTAATGTCAAGGGAGTTTATTTATTCTTGATAATATTATCATTGACTTTAGTTGACACATTTTTTGAGCAACAAAATAACGTAGAAAAGGATGGATAAGTTAAATGTTAGAAAATTAGATTTCTTGCATAGCCACATATAACAATAATTGTATTGGGTCATATTATCAGAATCAAACTCACTTAAGTGATTTATTTGAGTTAAGTCAGAATATCTAATTGAGTATGGATACTAAATGTGGATATCAGGTTAGTCTACCAATCAGTTGGGTTTGATGGATACCCAATAGGACAATACATATAATTTCTATTAGGGTTATGGTCCCACGTCTTTTCACGTACGTTCATTATGTTATAAACCATCATCATGTATAGGGAGTCCATCTAAGTGTTTTAGGGATTAAAGCTGTGGAAGGTCAAATCCAAGCTCACAGAGTCCATCCTTTACGCTTCTGCCTTCAAATCAATTCTCCATTTTATAGTCATTAAGTCATGAGCTCAAATATACTAATTAATCCCTAACATATTACTTTAATATAATTAATCTAGGGTTTGTGCTTAGGTTAGTCGCAATCACATATTCATCTAATAATGGTATTAAAGCGAGCTTTTATGTTAAATTAAGTAGGTTAATCAAGTATAACTCTAGTTTTGATAACATATACATGTTAGGTTTTCTAAATTTTAGATTAATCATGTATGATTTGTGATTTTTCATGATATGTTGAGTTATACATTGCCCTAAAAGTTAATTCTGAGTTTGGGGTCGTTAAAGATTAGGGCTTAAAATTGATGAATTGAGAATCTTAGGCTATTTTGGTGTTTTCGAATTGCACAAAATTTTTTGCAGAAATTTTTATGAAAAAATTCGAAGGGAAAGATCTTGGGTTGCCTATTTTGTATTAGGTATATAGATACACCAAGATCACTCTCAATATATCCTTAAGTTGTCATAAAAGAGCTATATTGAGAGAGTACACAATAGATTTAGTATGGATAAATGTACACCAATGGACACTCTGGTGTCTAAGAAAGATAAATTTAGCCTCAGTCAAAGTCCCAAGAATGATATTGATAAAGTAGACATGCAACAGTTTCTTTATGCTTAGGCTATAGGAAGTCTGATATATGTTTAGGTATATTCGCATCCAGATCTTATTTTCATAATTGGTATATTAGACAGATATATGAGTAACTCTGGAGTGAATTATTGAATAGAAAAAAAGTTATGAGATATTTACAAAGAATAAAGGAATACATACTCATTAATCAAAGATCAAATAATTTGGAGATCATTAGGTATTTTGACTTTGATTTTACAGGATACCTAGATAGTAAGAGATCCACACCAAGCTACGTCTATCTTTTAATTGAAAGAGCTATTTCCAGGAAGAGTGTTAAGTAGACATTCTTAGCTACTTTAACTATGGAGGTAGAATTCATAGCTTGTTATGAGGCGTCCTTAGGGGATATGGTTATATAACTTTGTCATCCGGTTACATGTAGTAAATGCCATTGAAAGGCCATTAAAGCTTTATTGTAACAATAGCTTCACAAAACTGTATTTCAATAGCAACACGAGGTCATCGAAATCAAGATGCATTGACATTAAGCTTCTAACCATTAGAGAGAGAAAGAGAGAGAGAGAGAGAGAGTTCAGAGTCAACTTGTATCAATAAAGCATATCGGTACAAACTCCATGATATCAAATTCTCTTACCAAAGGTTTACCACCTAAAGTATTTCACGAGTATTCTACTCATATGGGTGTTATATTTTTGGATGGTGTACAGTTTTAGTAGGAGTTTGAATTTAGTTTAGGCGTTCTTTTGTGACACTTCTTTATGTTTGCTATACTGCAGTAGTTTGGATGATGGATTTTCTTGTACACTCTATTCATTTATATAATATAATATTTTTTATATTTGTTTTCTTTCTTGTTATGGTTTAACATTAAAAATTACGAAAATGTACTAAAAGAGAAAGACTAAGGTTGACCTCATGATAGTTTCGAGAAGATCAGTTAGAAACAGGCACAACAAATCATATTGCGTGTAATTTCTATGCCATATTCTATATTCTATCTATGTCATTTGGGTGCATTGGTACAATAATTATTGAGGGTTCTAGTTATTATTCCACTAAGTGCAACGATAAATACTTTAGTTTTGTGCTAATATATCTGATAGATAGAATTGTAACTTTAAGGATATTCAAGAATAATATGGCATTTTTTATAGCCATGCTTCAGTTTTGCAATACAATCATATTTAGAATATATGAATCCCAAGTGGGAGATTATTAAGAAATTGTATTTCTTTTATGAACCACATATAAAAATAATTATATTAGTCCGTATTATCCTAAGTAGAGCTAATTATGTGATTTATTTGGTTTAGGTCAGGATATTCACTTGGATATGGATACCAAGTGTGGTTACCTTGTTCGTCTACTTAGTTAGGTATAATAAATACCCAACAAGATAGTACATATAGTTTCTATTAGGATTATGGTCTCCACACCTTTTCACATTTACTCATTCTTTTATAAACCACGATCATTTATAGAGAGTCCCCATCTGAGTATTTTAGGGATTAAAGTTGTGAAAGATCAAATCCTCGAACTCACGTAGCCCATCTTTTACACTTTCGCTTCAGATCAATTCTCTAGATTGCAATCATTAAATCATAAACTCATGTATCCTTAACCTATTAGTTTAGTATGAATATATTCTAGGATTTGTGAAAATTCCTCCCCAAGTTATTGTTCAAACTCTTTGGAGTGTGCAAAAACCTGATATTATGATCATAATTCTAAGGCCATAACATTTGTTGAAGCTATTTTTCATGCTTATGATTGCAGTTGAAGTTAATATCTATCTAGCATATCACACTTTTTATTCGACATAGTATAAGTTCCTTCAAAATAGTATGATTTATGGCATCCTTGATTATGAGCATATGTAAGGATTCCAAAGAATTTACTTTGATTAGTTAGAACTTTCTCCACAAAACAAAGGAATGAAACACACTTGCATGCTAATAAATACTTTTATTTGATAAGGTAGAGAGAACATATGGATATAAGAATGACAAAATTCTCCGACGAGATGGGGCATTGCAGGGTTGCCCTGTGTTAATCAGGGCAGATTATGAGATAAGGCACTACCTCACACTCAGATTAAGCGTGGCGGGGAACCCGCCCCGAACTAAATCCCACCCATTTTTTTTAAAAGAAAAGAAAAAAGAAAGGCCCTAACGCTTAATTCAATCTGCTTCTACTGTGTCACCCATTTTTATTCTGAATCAACCTATGGAGGGACTTGCTCCTTCTCTTCAGATCATCCTCTGCTCCTTTCTCAATTACTCAAAACTCTCACTCACACTCTCATAAAGTTCACTCTCTCACTCTTACCAAACCTTTTTCTTCTTTTTTTTTCGCTCTCCTTTTTTCTAAGTCGTTTCTTCTTTTGTCTTCAATGTGTTCAAAGAAAGTTCCGACAGAAAAAAAGAGAAGGATTGCAGAGGAAAGAAGGAAAAGGTTATAAAGTAGATAAGGCAAGGGTTTTACTTGGATTCCCTCTGAATTATCAGCCACGTCATAGTAAGGTGAAAGCAATTTATAGGGAAAAAAAAAGTATGGGAATGCCATCCTGACCTCTTCTTGCATAATTAAAAGCCTCTCTCTGAAGGTAACTTCAAATCAATAGCATCTCTTAAATCTCATCATTTTAGCACTATTGATTTAGAATCTACATTTAGCACCGTAGTTAGACATTTGGGTCCTTACCAGAGCAAGACTTCATCCATCTACATTAGAGACATTGATTTGTACTCAAAATTGATTATGGAATAAAAACAATATAGAAATTTATGGTTTTCAAATTTTTTAAAGATATTTCATCTTGATAGATTACTATTAATCTTGTATTAGTTTGCTTTATAGCAATGGATGAAATTCTCATATTAATTCATAAAGATACGGATGTAGATCCAATATTGGTAGTTTTTTTAAAACTATGTTGACTAGTTAATTGCGTTATTTATATTTACATTAATATTTGTTTTATTTTCTTGTCATAAGAGCCATATGTAGTTGAGCTAGAAGATTAAAGCCATATGTGATTAAGCTAGAAGATTAGAAGAAAATTTTAGTTGTGTTATGTTGGATTTCTGTCAATGTTACTTTATGTAGGTTGATGCTATTATTTTTTTGGTTGAAATTTGTTTGTGCACTTTTTATAAGCCTAGTCTTTTGATGTCGAAAGCCTCACAATTGTTTTATGTTGGATTTCTGTCGATGTTACTTTATGTAGGTTGATGCTATTATTTTTTTGGTTTAAATTTGTTTTTACACTCTTTATAAGCCTAGTCTTTTAATGTCGAAAGTCTCACAAATATTATGAACTTTCTATATCTTGGATGGACTTCCTATGATTTAAGTCTAAATGATGAAATGAATGACTCATTCTAGAAAATTAAACACGTCTATCTCATCTAAAAGTAATGTCCTTTAATAGGAATGTTATTTTAAGATAATCAACAATACCACATGCTGTCAGATGATTTTAATGGGAAAAAAATAATGTAATTTTCTAAAGCGCAATTTATTATTTGGTAACTGTAATGTATTCTCTAATAATCTAAAATATTAATATAAAATCAATAATTATTAATAAATAAGGAATATGTTAAAAAATTTATTAAAAAGAATTATCTTAAAAAAGGTAACACAACGCGGATAAAATGTAAAAAAATCATTTCCTTCTTACAAAGCCTCAAAAACTGCACATTAAGATGGTATGTATTTTGTTTTTTGGAAATCTTTTAAAAAAAAAAAAAATTATTCTGTCGGGGCCGGGCAAGCCCATACCTGCCCTGTCCAACTTACAATCCTATGTGGATATGCTGCACCGTATTACATTGATACTGTTCATCTCACAACTAAGAGTGACGTCTGGAGTTCTGGAGTTGTGTTGTAGGTACGAGATTCTCACTGGCAGGCGGCCATTGGAGAGGAACCGGCCCAGAACAGAGCAGAAACTTGTAGAACGGGTGAAGAAGCAGTTTCCTGTTGACAGCGAAAGATTTGGATGGGTAATATATGGATCCCCAACTTGAAAACCAGTGTTCTTAACCACTGAGAAGACTAGCCAAGTTGGCTGATAACCACTTTAAAAGCTTTTCCCTGTAATGTTATGTTGTAGAAAATAGCCACTTTATCCAAATGGCTTCCTCATTGATATGTTCAATGCCCTTAAGAAGGAAGATTTCAAAGTGTTTAGTATAGTCCTTTGGAGTCTACATAATGGGAGAAATAGTGCTCAGTTTGGGAACTCCCACAGAAAACTTGAAGAGGTTATGGATTTTGCTAGTTGTTTTCTGTATCAGTTTTAGCATGCTCGGACAAGAATTAAGATGGCAGTTTCAAAGACCTCTTCTCCCTGCTCGTAGTGGAACATGCATGACATTGGGAGGTTGAAAACTACTTTTGGTGGTGTAGATTTTGTAGAAGCGTACGAATGGAACTTTGTTTGGGCCCTCAAAGAAGAAGATATAGTAAGGTACTTCGATTCTAATGCAGAAGAGTTCCTTGTCATTATGGAAGTCTTATTAGGGATTGTAGACTTCCGATTGAAGTGATTGCTTCAATATGGTTTATTCCACTAAGATGGACCTTAGTTTTTCCGTCAAATGACTTGTTTTTTGCGTATATTTGTGCTCTGGTTGGAGACTGTATGGTTTTTATTGCTTTGTACCTAATTGGGTAACAAAGTAGCTTACACACTTATCAATTATGTTATTCTTTAATTGTTGGTTCTGATTGCTTTGTGGATATTTTCGAGTATATTGCTCTTATTCTAGCAAGTGATATTATTTGTGAAAAGAACTTCCATAGTTTTCCGGTTTAAAAAAAAATTATTATATATACATATTTATGGGCACTAATTCAATCGGTAAGAATTTTTTTTAAACTTATATATAGATATTATTTGAGTCCATGAAAATTTATTATACATATTTTTTTATTATAAAAAATAATATTAAAAATTTATATTTTTTTTTTATATTTTATTATAATATTTTGTATCGCTATTAGATAATGATCTAACGACTAAAAAAAATACTTAAGCATAAATTAAAAAAAAAAAATCTATTAGATTAGCAATGTATATCTATATATATATATATTTAAGGAAATAGAAAGTTCATTTTTTCATGAACTAACCGACATATCTTTCTTTTTTTCCCCCTATTAATGGGTTAACAATGAGAGGTAGCCATAACTCTCTCTAATATTCTTAAAATAATTTAATCTTAGGCCAGGTGGCTTTTAATCAACTTAATTAGCTAGCTAACGTCTTTGATTTTATACCATGTTTAAGTAAGATGCATGAATTATGGACATATATTTAATATATATCCTATGTGTGTGTTAAAATATGTTACAAAATAATTAATTGGTATTTCAAGCAAAAAATAATAATAGTAATTTGCTATTATATAACTAGATATAAAGCATCGAGACAATGGCATATCCTAATTTTTAAGTGAGTCCACTGAGATATGGAGAGCTACTAGCTAGACTTAAGGCTACCAATATGGACGTAGATCTGCACTTCGGCTGTTTGTCGGATGGGGAGCATCTCATATATATTTAGTATTTTACTTTTATTTTTACTTTCTTTTTGAAGGAATTAATTGAATACTTTATATTATTATCTTGAGTTACAAGCATTATCTTTGAATCACTTTTTGTTTGAGACAACCTGAGCCCACAACAAGGGCAATACAGTTGTCTCTACATCTTATTAAATTTACTTTAACCCTAAATTAACAAGGAATGCTTAATTTATTAATTATAATTCTATAATAATATATTAAAATATTATTATAATATTAGACATGAGTATTGTTCTCGATTAACAACTGAATATGACAACAGTTAACAATTTTATCAGTAAATTTGCATTCTAAATCCAATTTTCAATTTTTCACTTTAGATTTTAGTGGGACAAAAAATTAGGCTTGGGAAGATTTATATATCCCTGGGTCTAAATGTAGTACGAATCATCATTCTAATTCCTATGTAATAAAATAAACAAATTATGTTGCCTTTATACCTTTCATTTAACTTTTTGAATAAGCTGTATTCTACTGTTGAGATTACTCTAGCATAATAAATAGGGTTCAGTTTGTCTTTCCTCTGTAAACAATTTCTTTTCCTTTTTGATTTGTTAATGAAACTTACCATTTCGAAAGTTTCGCTTTTATACTTTTAAACTTGAGAAAATAACCATACATACCGATTCTAGGTTTTCATCTTTTTTTTTTTTGAATAATGTTATTGTGCATTTTAAGATACTAAACATTATACGAGGTATCAGTTTTTTTTTTTTTTAAATAAATACATTTAGTCCCACACGAGTTATGGGTCTTACCTGAATTATCATTTCACTTTTTACTGAAAAATTGACATCTTATATAGTGCTTGGTACCGTAAAGTATCCCATAGCATTACTTTTTTTTTTTTTTTTTCACAAAACAACCAATATTTTGAGATCTTACAATTTGAACTTTGAATTTGGACTTTCTTTCACATTTTTCCCATGGTTAATGCAACAAATAAAAATTTAAGGAATGAAAATGCTTAACCTCTATTAAAACACACAAAAATAAAAGAGAGAAAAAAGCAACCAACTTAATATAAACCTAAAAGGCTTACTAAACAAGACAAATTATAAACTTATTTAATTAGTAGCTAAACATGATATTTATGATTTTTTTCTATATATATTTATGACTTGTTTCCACAGTTTTTAGGTCTATATCCAAACTATAAATTTTACAACATTTGTGGGTAAATATGTATTTTTACTAAATAATTTTAACATGTGTTAAATGAACACTTTTTATTTGTTATTTTTCTGTTTGAAGAAATCCAAATTTATTATTTGTTTTATTTGTCCTTAAGTGTTTAAAAAGCTATCATTTTAAATGTTTGTCCAATTGTCCTTAAGAGTCCATTTTGTTGCAGTAGTGGAATGATAATAGTAATAGTAAAAATAATCACAATGAAATAGAAAAGAATGGTAATGTAATTATATTGTTTGTTTAAAGTAATAGAATCAGTAACTGAATGGACATTCTTATCTTTGGTTAATTGTAAAAAAGAATAGAATTAGTTGTAAAATGACAAAAATACTCTTTATTTTAATTATTTTAAATTACATTTAGCACTCAATTATTTCATTAAATTATTTTACATTTAGCATTATTTTATCTTATTAAATTATTTTATTAATTAAATTATTCCTTTATTAAATTATTTTATATTTAGCATTAAATTA